>RAHL01000949.1:6249-17865 GCA_003713215.1 Paradisaea rubra | reverse complement strand
TTTTTTCCCTTTTACTTTCCTCTGAGGAAAAATTCTTTCCGAACCTGGTGGGGGAGGGGTGGCTGTAACCTGCCTTCTATCAGAGGACGTTCATTTCGGACGTTCCTCTGAATTCGTCTCAAACCGAGACAGAGGGGGATAATGAGAAGCAAAATAAGCCCTTAAAAACACCCTTTTCCCCCAACCCCTGCCTCCTTCCCACCGACAGCGCAGGGAGACAGGGCATGGGGGTTTTGGTCAGTTTGTCACCCAAGGTTTTCTTCTGCTGCTCAGGGAGAGAAGTCCTTCCCTTGCTACACTGTGGGGTCCCTTCCCACAGGAGACAGTTGTCAGTGAATTTCTCCAGCGTGGGTCCAATCTCACGAGCAGCAGTCTTCCCAAACCTGCTGC
This sequence comes from Paradisaea rubra, assembly GCA_003713215.1. Taxonomy (NCBI): domain Eukaryota; kingdom Metazoa; phylum Chordata; class Aves; order Passeriformes; family Paradisaeidae; genus Paradisaea; species Paradisaea rubra. The sequence continues at coordinate 17,475 of RAHL01000949.1, read as the reverse complement.
GATGTGGGTCACTCTTTCCACGGGGTGCAGTCCTCCAAGGACAGACTGCTCCAGCCTGGAAGCAGGGGCCCTCTCTCTCCACCGGCTCTTCCACTGGACTACAGCCTTCTCCAGGCATCTACCTGCTCCGGCACAGGCACCTCCCCCACAGGCTGTGGGTGGATTTCTGCATCCCCTGTCGATCCCCATGGACTGCAGGGGGACAACCTGCTTCACCATGGTAATCACCATGGCCTGCAGAGGAATCTCGGCTCTGGCGCCTGGAGCACCTCCTCCCCCTCCTTCTTCACTGACTTTGGTGTCACCCTGTTGTTTTCCCTCATGTTCTCACCACCTCGTCTTCTCTGGCTAGAAAAAAACTGTGCCCACTTTGTTTTGATTTTCTTCTTAAATATGTTATCACAGTGATGTTACCAACCTCTCTCATTGGCTGAGTTTTGGCCAGCAGCCTGTCCATCTTCAGAGCCATCAGGGATTGGTTCTGCTGGACATGGTGGGAAGCTTCTAGTGATGCCTTTTTCCTGGTCCTAGAATTATGAGCCAGACACAGTTAAGGGATAAAAGGGTTTTTACCTTGGTATTTAATAAGGATCCTTATAGAGCAACAATTCGTCAAGGTGGAATACGCCGAAATGCACACATCCGGTATAACATGTATACAATTTTATAGACCTTGCAAATTAGCATATCTGAAAAAGATTCCCCAATGAGAAGCTTAAATGAATGGCTTGACATCTCCCTATTCTAACGTATTCCCCCCAGATGGGGCTTGAACCTAGTTCACTGTACTAGTTTAAAAGCAAACCAATGGGAGATCCCAAGTCAGAATTACAATTTAATAGGAAAATTAAGATAAAGGCAATAATACAGAAATCCTGGCTTAAACTGACAGAGTCAGGATACGACCTGACACCCTGTTAGTCAGGGTGGCGGTAGCAGTCTGATTAAATGGTGGCTGCAGTCCTCTTTGAAGTGATAGATGTGGTTCTGTAGAAGCGATGATCCTGTAGAAGGGTCTGGTCTTCCTCTGAAGGTCCAGTGGTGGTTATGTAGCTCTTGTCCTCTGGGAATCCAGTAGGTCAGGGCTGGCTGTGATGTTCCAAACCTCAGATTATATCCAGATAGGAATGCTTGGTGCCTCCTTCTGGGTGGAGCATCTCACAATGGGATGATGTAATTTTATGAGTCATGCAGTGAGGTTAGATGGCCCATTAGCAGAAGATATCCCCGGAGGAAGTTATCAGGGATGTGTCATGAAAGAGATAAAGAACACTGCCCTACCTGTTTTTAATAGCTTATGAAGATGGTGATAGAATGCATACTTTTGGTTGCATCTTAAATTGTAACCTAAGACATTTGCAAAATATGTTCTAGAGAGAGCCTTGGTTTCTCAAGATAGGGTAAGGCTTTCCGGCCCCCAACTGTGAGGCCTTTAGGATGTTTGGTCTTCTTGCCTAGAAGAATACTGGGACTTAAGCTATCAGGCTAAAGAATTACAAGTATGTATGCTAAGAATACTGAGAATACATAAAAGGTATATGTCGCTGTTGCCGGCCGGAGAGTAAGAAAGACTCAGAGACAGGAATGCAGTCAAGAGAATGGAATGGAATTATTTAATTAACAAAGGACAGGTTTTTATGTGTTTAAGTTCCTTTAGTGTTTGCCTAAATGGCAAGAGGTTATTGGACCTCTAGCTAACTACCTACCAGAGTGATTGGTCAATTCTCACATCGTTCATTTCCCTAGTCGAAATCATAACAATTCTAATTATATTTGCAGGTGCAAGATAGCAGACTCGGTTTACAGAAACCTTATCATGTTTTGCATAGTTTAGCATGAGAAAGAGCTCTCACGAACTGCTGCTGAGAGCTGAAGGCTTCTCTGCTAAAGCTTTTTAGCATCCATAGGTATATTAAAAAAAAAAAGGCAAAAAATCATCATGGCATCATTCCCCCCTTTTAGAGACTAACAAGACTCTACCTTGTCTAGTCTCTACCCTGCATTAACCTCAGCATTGGTTTACACAGCCGGCCATCCCACAGGCTATCACACAGATGATAACTACAATTACAGCTATTATAAATGCTACTTTTATTCAGGCCCAGTTTTGTAACCATGAAGTGAGGGTGTGGAAGATATGGTCGAATTTTAAGGTGTTATTTCTGGAAGCTACTTCATGTAAAATTTGAGTTACCTTCCAAATTTCATCCAAATCCTTCCTAATTCTCCCACCCTTGTCCACATAAGAACAACGAGTGGTATTAACAATAGCACATAGACCTCCTTGTGCGGCAAGTATGAAATTGAGAGCTATCCTGTTCTGCAAAACCATACGAGACAGACTGTTGACTTCCTCCTTTAAGGCTTGTCATGGTTTAGTATAGTTTGGGTTTTTAGTTAAGGAGGGCTCCATTCTTATCTCACAGAAGGAAAATAAGTAAGTAATGGATTTTCGAACCAAAACCACTACAAGGCTGAAATTGCATCTGAAGTATGCTGTTCAATACTTTCAATAACGACTGAGATGTTTACAATTGCTCACTCCAGTTCAACTATTCCGTAAGAGGGAAGGAGAGCTCTGACTATACTATGGAAAAGTGTGGGACATTCAATGAGGGGGATTAAAAGATCTTTTCCTTCTCCCACTTGGTTTTTCAATATGATCAAATACTGTTATATTCAGGACCACAGCCCCAAGGGCACAAACCTGATCTTTATTTATGGGCAGGACTTTCCAGGCCTTATCATCATATATCCAAGACAACCCTGTCGCAAGCAGTAGAGCTAGTCTCCATCCTGTCAATTTAATCTTTATAGCAACTTCTGGGGTTATTATTTCCCTGAAGTTGGTCTTATGGCAATATGAAGGAAGAATGGCCTTTCCTGTGGCATTTACAACTGCGCAGGAAACTGTATAATTCCCGCGTTCCATTAGGCCACTCAGGGATATAGGAGGCAGAAGGGTACTATTGATTAGTTCCTACGTTTCAGTACGGTTCGCCTCCATTAAAATGCCAATCAATGGCCAGTTACCACCCCCATCTAGAGGTGGTAACTGGGTACACATCCAGCAATTGCTCTTTATTAAGAGCTTTGGATACATTTTGTACTACAGTCCTATGCAAATCATGGGGTGAACCCTCAGTCACGGTTACCAATTGGGCAGACAACAGACATGTAAAGAACAGTTTAAACCACATCATCCTGATTTGTATTAGTCTCTGTTTTCTCGATGGCTTCAGGAGCAAAAGCCTTCTTTACTCTGGAGTAGTGGATCCACGGTCCCTTGCCAGCAACTTTGACCGTGGTAAGGGTGGTCAGAAAAACTTGGAATGGTCCCTTCCACTTAGCTTGCAAGGGGTCACTGTCCCACCACTTGATATAGACCCAATCTCCAGGCTGGAAGGGATGATCAGGTGTGTCCAATCCTATGGGTCTGGAGAACATGACAAATCTCTGGAGCTTCTGCAAAGTGGAATTTAAAGCCATTAAGTACTTCTGCAAATCATTTCTACCCTTCATATGAATTTCCCCCGGGATATGTGGAACCTTATATGGCCTGCCATATAATATTTCATAGGGACTTATGTTGTTCCCTCCGCCTTGGTTGTATGCGGACTCTCAGTAAGGCTATAGACAAGGCTCATGGATGTTTCTTGACAGATTTTACTAATCTGGGTTTTAAGGGTTCCATTCATATGTTCAACTTTGCCAGTTGCCTGGGGCCTGTATGGTGTGTGCAGGTCCTAGGTAAGTCCCAGAATCCTGCTAACTTCCCCTATCACTGTCTCAACAAAATGTGGTCCCCTATCTGATGACATTCCCAAAGAAACCCCAAACCTTGGAATTAGATGATTGAGCAAAGCTTTCACCACCTCCTTTGCTGTGTTGGTGCGACAGGGGTAAGCTTCAGGCCATCCACTGAAGGTATCAACCAATACCAGTACATACCTGTATCCCTCCTTACATGGCATCTCAGCAAAATCTATTTGCCAATAACCTCCCGGGAGATCTCCTGTTTTCGTTACCCCTAACACAACTTTCTTGCTCGTGTCGGGGTTGTTTCTACAACAGGTTTCACACTTGCTTGTTATCGATTGTACGATATCAGTCATCCCTCTCCCTATCACTACCTTCCTCAGATGTTTTAGAAGATTTTCTGTTCCCCAATGGGTACTCTCATGCTCCCACTGCACTATTTCTTGTAGGAGCAGGGGTGGAACTACAACCTGTCCTACCAGGGTAACAGCCCACCCACCTTCTTTAATCTCAGCCTTAAGAAACTTAATTAATTTGTGGAGTAAACTCTGGCAAATCTATTTCTTTCTGTGGTACCACGGCAAGAAGGCCTTTTTCTGCAACCCCTCTTGCTATTTCATCAGCAAAGCGATTTCCCAGTTCGTGGGTAGGTTTCCCTTTTTGATGACCTCTGCAATGCATGATAGCTACTTCTGTAGGCTTCCAAATACTCAGCAGGAGTGCGAGGATCTGTTCAGCATGCTTAATTTTATTACCTTGAGCAGTTAGCAGGCCATGTTCCTTCCAAATAGCTCTGTGGGCATGAACAACACTGAAGGCATGTTTGGAATCAGTCCATATGTTCACCTTCTTTCCCTCATTCAGTTCTAGAGCTCTCAACAGTGTAATAAGTTCAGCCTTCTGTGATGACACATCTGAAGGCAAGGCTTTTGCCTCAATCACTTTATCTGTGGTGGTTACGGTGTAGCCTGTCATTCTCTTACCATTTCTCATGAAGCTGCTTCCATTGGTATACAATTCCCAATCTGGGTTCTCCAAAGGCACGTCCTTCACATCCGGTCTGCTGCAGTATGTCTCCTCTATTGTCTGTAAGCAATCATGCTCAGGCACATTGTCAAGTACTGTTGTCTTGGTTTGAAAGACAGGTGTCTGCCAAGGAAGGCAGGAGCCTCCCTCAAAATGGAAAATGCAACCCCCTTCCCTCCAAATTATTATAATTTTGAAATTAAGGGGCTTTCAGGCAAAGATATGAGGAATAGGAATAACAGTTCTTTACTAATAGAAATATATATACGTATGACAAGGCAAACAAACAACAATAACTATGGCAGTAACAACAAACAGAACCACAAACCCAGTGACAGCCTTCTCAGCTGTCGGGCACTTTCCCCTTTGGTGCAGTTACAGTCTCAGCCCGCAGGGATGCTGGCAGCTCCTGGTGAGCAGGGCAGGTGCGATGGCTCCCCCGTGGCTGCAGGGGGCGTTCCGGAGTGAGCTCGGGGAGCACGCGGTAATGGCGGCTTGGCTGAGCTGGGAAGGGATGGAAGAAAGGCTTCCCAAACCCCCTGGGGCAACCGATCCTGGTGCCCCAGCAGGACCCTGGGGAACAGCAGAGAGTAGCCAGTTGGACCCCTCCCCCTGTAGCCAGGTCTTTTGTCTCTCTTAAGTACTCAGTAATTTGTCCCCCTGGCAACATGCATGGGGAAAATTCTTTAAGAGAAAAAGAAAACAAAAGGAGAACTCCTAAAACCCCAACAAGTGTGGATGATAAAAACATTGCAGGGCATTGTGGTTTGACACTGGCCCAATGCCAGGCATCCAAGAGACAGTCGCTTGCTCACCCTCCCCTGCCACAACTGGGCAGAGGAGGAAAAAAATTAACAAAGGGTCCATGAGTTCAGATAAGGACTGGGAGAAAAACACTTCAAGGGCAAAACAGGCTCAACTTAGAAGTATAAAATGAATTTATTACTAACAAAATCAGAGAAGGATAATGAGAAGTGAAATAAGCCCTTAAAACACCTTTTCCTCCCAGTCCCTCACTCCTTCCCACTGCCAGCACAGGGAGACAGGGCATAGGGGTTTTGGTCAGTTCATCACCGAGAATTTTCTTCCGCAGCTCCAGGAGAGGAGACCTTCCCCTGTGAGACTGTGGGGTCCCTCCCAGGGGAGACAGTTCTCTGTGAACTTCCCCAGCGTGGGTGGGTGCACTCTCACGAGCAGCAGTCCTACCGCACCTGCTGCAACGTGAATTCCTCCCACAGGCAAACAGTCCTCCCAAAACTGCTGCACTGTGGGTCTCTCTTTCCACGGGGTGCAGTCCTGCAAGGATATGCTGCTCCAGTCTGGAAGCAGGGGCCCTCTCTCTCCACCGGGTCTTCCACTGGACCACAGCCTCCTCCAGGCATCCACCTGCTCCAGCACGGGCACCTCCCCCATGGGCTGTGGGTGGATCTCTGCATCCCTTGTGGATCCCCATGGGCTGCAGGGGGACAACCTGCTTCACCATGGTCTTCACCATGGCCTGCAGAGGAATCTCGACTCCAGCACCTGGAGCACCTCCTCCCCCTCCTTCTTCACTGACCTTGGTGTTGCCATGTTGTTTCCCTCACTTGTTCTCACCTCCTCCTCTTCTCTGACTAGAAGAAAAACTGTGCGTACTTTGTTTTGATATTCTTCTTAAATATGTCATCACAGAGGTGTTACCAACCTCTTCCACTTGCCGAATTTTGGCCAGCAGCCTGTCCATCTTCAGAGCCATCAGCCATTGGCTCTGCTGGACATGGTGGGAAGCTTTCAGCAGCTTCCTCGCAGGAGCCATCTTTGTGGCCCCCCTGCTACCTAAAACCCGGCCGTGCTAAACCAATACACAGGGTTTATGACAGATGTTGTTTTTAGTCTAACATCATCCTGTTCCAACAACACAGATTGATATTTAAGCATTCTGCTAAGGGATAGCCAGTGTCCCCCCTTCTGTTCCAGCACAGATATCACTGCGTGGGGTACATACACTACCATGTGCTGGCCAAGGGTGAATTTACAGGCCTCCTGTATTAGGATGACAGTTGCCACCATGGCTTTCAAACACCCAGGCCACCCTTGGCTAACATTTTCTAGCTGTTTTGAAAAGTAGGCCACAGCCCTTCGCTGGTCTCCCAGGTGCGGAGATTGAAGAGGCACGGACTCTGCTGGGTGTAGCAAGCAAAGCCAGTTTATTGTACAAGTTACCAGCGTTTTATAGTCTACTACTCCTGGGCAGATCCATAGGCTCAAACCCCCCTGCCCCATTCCCATAGCAACACTATCAAGTCCTTGCAGATTCCCTCTTGCAACAGCGGTGTCCTGGCTAATCATCCTTTTGCACCAGAGACTCAGGTCATGTCATCCTGTTCGTCCTGTGTTTTGCCTCTTGTTCTTGCCTTGGGCTTTGTTTTGTCTCTGCTTCTTTTTCTTGCCTTGAGTTTTTATCTGTCCCATGGCTTTCGCAGCACCAAGGCTAGAAGGTCTGCACAACTATCAGCTTTCGTCGCTCTCTGGCTCCTGTCACTGAGGTGCTGTGCCAGTTCCCCCAGATCAACATTCAGTCCCTCATATGTAAAAAGTTCAAAAGGATTATTTAAGTCCGGCAGCCTCAGAGCTGGGGCTGACATCAAGGAATGTTTCAGCTGTTTAAATGCAACCCTTGTACTCTCTGTCCACATGATGGCTCCCTTTCCGGCTCCTTTAAGGTCTCCATACAGAGGTTTTACCAGTAGTCCATAATTTGGTATCCATAAGCAACACCAACCTACAATTCCCAGGAAGGCCTGCATCTCTCTCATGGTGTGTGGCTGTGGAAGATGGCAGATGCCTTCTTGCCATTCTCTGCTTAGTTGTCGATGTCCATGGAAAATTTCTAGCCCCAAGTAAACTACTGTTTCCCTGGCAACCTGTGCCTTCTCTTTCGAGACTCAATACCTGCCAAGACCCAGAAAGTTCAAAAGACTTACAGTGAGCTGGATGCAGTCATCTCACCTTCTAGCTGCAATAAAGATATCATCAACATATTAAAGAATAACCCCTCCTGGTTCTTGTCTTCTCCAGCCCTCCAGTTCCTTTGTCAGCTGGTTTCCGAATATTGTTGGGCTGTTTTTGAATCCCTGGGGCAGAACTGTCCAGGTGAGATGTGTTTTCCTCCCTGTCTCAGGATTTTCCCACTCAGGCAAAGAGTTCTTGGCTATTCTTGTGCACAGGAATACAGAAAAAGGCATCCTTGAGATCTAAAACAGTGAACAACCCTAATTCATCTGTCAATGTGGTCAAAAGAGTGTAGGGGTTTGCTACAACTGGGTATATATCCTCTGTTATTTTGTTAATTTCCCTTAAATCCTGCACTACTTGATAACTCTTACCATCAGCCTTCTTTACTGGCAGGATGGGTGTGTTGTATCTAGATTCACATTCTACTAATACCCTAAATTTGAGCAACTTTTCAATTATGGGTGCTAATCCCTTACGGCCTTCTAATTTCAGAGGGTATTGTTTCTGCCTTACCGATGTAGCCCCTAATTGGAGTGTAATACTCACAGGTTCAGCTCTTTTGGATCTCCCAGGAGAATCATTGACCCACACTATTGGAATGACAGCATCTTCAACTTCTTTGGGAATTTTTCCATAACACTCCTGTATGAGAATAGCAGCTGCTTCCACAAATTTAGATTCAGGAATTATAACTTTCACTCCCCCTTCTTTGGAAATTTTCATTTCAGCTTCTAATTTCTCCAATAAATCCCTACCCAATAATAGCTTTGGGGAATTTGGCATATATAGGAATTGGTGAGTCACCAAGTGTTTTCCCAATTTAAATTTTAAAGGTTGGAAGAAAGGCCTTGTTTCACTTACCCCTGTGGCTCCAACCACATCCACAGTATCCTGGCTCAGTTTACCTTTTAAAGTATTTAACACAGAATATGTTGCTCCTGTATCCATCAGAAGTTCAATGCCGTCTTTCCCCAGCTTAGCTACAACCGAAGGCTCCACTGGGGGTGATGCCTTTGGTCCCCGTCAGTCCTTATTCACAGCTAGTTCAGGAACTGGGGGCATTTGTTTCTCCCACATCAGACACTCATTCTTCCAGTGTCCCCTTTTCTTGCAGATGGCACGCTGATTTTTGGCTAGAGGAAGAGGAGGACGACCCCTTTTTGGTGTCTTAGATGACTTTCCCTGATCACACTTTTTCTTGTGGTGGTGTTTATTGTGTCTATCCCTATCTCTTGGATGTCTGTTTTGATATACTTTCCAGGCTGCTCTCAACAATTTACTTATGCCATATATCTTATCCATCTTTTGCAGCTTTCTCCTTATGTCCTTTGCAGATTGGCCTATAAACAGGAAAGCTAGGTGGGACTGCTGTGCAGGTGAGTCGAGGTCCAGATTTGTGTATTTTCGTGCAGCCTCTTTGAGCCTATTCAGGAACTCTGTAGGGGTCTCATTTGCGTCTTGTCTGACTTCGTATAATTTGGACCAATTCACTGCTTTAGGAATGGCACATTTCAACCCAAGAACCACTCATCTCTGGTACCGGTTTAACGTTGCCATTTGTTCTGGTACATTGGGATCCCAGCCTGGGTCTGTTAAAGGGAAAATATCATTAACTGGCCCTTGAAGACTTCCAGCTGCAATTTGAGCCTCTATAGCAGATATAGCAGCCTTATTAACCATCTCCTTTTCTGTGCTATCTAATAACTCATCTAGCATAACATTCAGCTCACCCCAATCTGAGTTTTGTGCTTTGACAGCCGTTTCTACATGCATAGCTACCTTCTCTGGGTTGTCTGTACCTTCCAACTGAATCCTTCCACTGCTGTAGTTCTCCAAGGGAGAACAGCGTTTTTATATAAACTATTCCTTGATGTCCCACAGCCTGCCTCAGAGGTGCCTCTAGGGCAGGCCCTTCCCCCTCTACTTTATCTTTCTTTGATCTTGTGTGTTTGGCTATTCCTCCCAGATGGGGCTTGAACCTAGTTTACAAAATATGTTCTAGAGAGAGCCTTGGTTTCTCAAGATAGGGTAAGGCTTTCCGGCCCCCAACTGTGGGGCCTTTAGGATGTTTGGTCTTCTTGCCTAGAAGAATACCGTGAGTAATCTGTTACATTTTTAGTTTGTTTTTCTAAATCGTTTGCCATATCCTGTCTGACTACTCCAATTTGTTATGAATGAGAGGGGAGCGCTTGGGCAACTCCTGCCTTTGACTCAGATTTCTTGCAGCAGCTCTGTTCGAGGGGGCCTGCGCCCCAGATTGCTTTCGCTTGCAAGTTCTTAATAATGGCTGATTAGGTCTACTACGAAATGAATTATTTATTGAACAGACACAAAATTAACAGGCATAAGACCTTAAACAGACTATTTACTACACAGTATAACACAAAAAGAACTACTAGTAGATAAAATACAGTGCATGATAAAGGTACCTATATTACAGCTAGCAGCGAAATAGTATAGATTAGGATTCAATGTAATTTACCACTGAATTGATGATGGAGTGCACATAGAATTCTTTCTCTCAGTTCCCAGGGAAAGTATCCACAGAGTTTGCATCCAAACTCCGCAGGAGAAGTCCTGCATGTTTCCAGGGTGTGTGCAGGTGTAAGAGACGGTCCGAAGATCCCTCATCTGCCTCACGATCATTGACTAGGACAGAGACTGAAAACCCTAAAAACCCCAGAAAGAAAAGAGGACTTTTGCACAGGAGTCCTGGCCTGGCTGAGGTGGGATGTTTGCCAAGTGTTGCCTGCAGGTGTGCCCGCTGAAAGAGTGATATGCATTCCTGAGGAACAGGTCGCACTGGCGCCATTCTTGCTGCCTAGGTGGGAAGGACTGCACTGAAGCGAGAAGGAATGACCTGTCCTGTACACCTGCTCCCGTATCCCAAAACAACGGGCCTCACAACACAATGGTTGTAGATTTCCTCACCTCCCGGCCAGCTGCCCCTCGCTTTCAAAAAGACTATAAAGGGACTTTCTGAATGAACCCTGTTGAGTACTCCCCACGGAAAGAAGATGGATCTATTGGCTGGACCACGAGGATTCCGCCTCGCCGTTGGTAGCTATTAACCCTCCCCCCCCTTTTTCTATATGTAGTGGTTTTAAAGACAAATTATACAATACTTTGATGTTTTTTCTGTGAGATAAGCATTAAGAGAAAAAGCAAAGCAGGCACAAAACTTACAAACTATAAGGAAGTTTATTAACAGACTTGAAAGAAAAGGAAAAAAAAAAGAAAAAAAACTGCTGTGGTGTGACACATCTCTTCCATGAAAACTCACAGTTCTGTTACACTGTAAGACATGGACCATTCCATGGGGTTATTAATTTTTTTAAGGATGAATTATTTTGGTTTGAACGCAAAGGTTTTTCTGCCCCCAGTTTTAAAAAAACCTCTTTTTTCCGCTTGGCTTTTAAAACTGGCACAGGCACTTTTCAACTCTTG
>RAHL01000948.1:13485-37335 GCA_003713215.1 Paradisaea rubra | reverse complement strand
CGCCCATCCAGGCTCCGCCCCGCCCTCAGGCCCCGCCCCGCCAGGCCCCGCCCCTGCGCTCTCGCCGCTCGCGCCGCCCCGCTCCACTCTCGCGAGATCGGCCCCGCCCCGGCCCTGCGCGGCCATTCCGGGACCCCCCGGCACCGACCCCCCCCAACACCGACCCCCCCCCAACACCGACCCCCCCCAACACCGACCCCCCCCCCCCATTACCGACCGCCCCCCGCCATGGCCGACCCCAAATACGCCGACCTGCCCGGCATCGTGAGTGCGGGGCTGGGCCGGGGAGGAGCCGGGGGTCTGAGGGGGTGTGGGAGGCTTCGGGGGGTGTGAGGGGATCAGGGGCCTGGGGGTACTGAGGGGTGTGAGGGGATCCGGAGGGTCAGGGAGGATCGGGGGGGTGCTGAGGGGTCTGAGGGGATCGGGGAAGTCAAGCGGGATAAGGGCCCTGGGAGAGAATGAGGGAACTGCGGGGATCTGAGGGGGTCCAGGGGGTCTCGGAACAGTGAAGGGACCAGCGGGATGCGGAGGGTCTGCGGAGGTCGGAGAAGGGGGGCTCTGAGAGGGTCCGAGGAGTCCGAGTGGGTCAGAGGGGTGTCTCAGGATGAGGAGAGGATGTGGGGGGAATCTGCAGGAACTTAGGGATCCGTGGGCACTGGGGGGGCTGAGGGGGTCCAAGGGGTTTGGGGAGGCCCGAGGGGATCGGGGGCATCTGAGGGGAGAGTTATGGGTTTGGGGGGGATCAGGGGTCCTGAGGTGGTCCGAGGGCACTGGGGGGGTCAGGGTGGCTGAGGGTCCAGGGGAATAAGGTAAATTTGTGGGGTCTGAGATTGGGATGACTGGCGGGGTGTGGGGACCAGGGGGATTTGGGGCATCTGAAGGGTTGTAGGTCTCTGAGAAGATGTGGGGGTGAGCTGAGGGTTCTGAGGGGCCTGGGGGTTGGCAGCATTTGGGGTGTCTGTAGGAATGGGAGGCAGCTGGGGCTGGGGAGGGGGGTTGGGGTGCCGGGGAGCTCTGGGTGAGGGAGGTGCTGGCGAGGGCCAGGCTGTGGGGGGACCCCTGGGGGGTGGGAGCACCCCGGGGTGTTTGGGGTGACTGTGGGAATCGGGACACAGAGCACGGGGGGAGGTCAGGGTACAGGGCAGGGAGTCGGGGTGTGGGGAGGGCATTGGGGTGTTCAAAGGGCGCTTGGGGAGACGGGGGCAGTCAGCAAGGGCTGTGGGGACACTGGGATGTGCAGAGAGAGATGTGGCACATGAGAGGTGCCCATGGGGGATGAGGTGTGGGGAGCAGGGAGCTGCTGGGGGGGAGGCCAGGGCCGGGTGGGGGTCCCAGCACAGCCCCTGGTGCCACAGGCCCGGAACGAGCCCGACGTGTACGAGACCAGTGACCTGCCCGAGGATGACCAGGCCGAGTTCGAGGCGGTAAGGCCCGGCCGGTGGGGGGAGCAGCAGCTGGACCAGACCCCCGGGACCCCCCGGGACCCCCCAGCCCATCCGGCCCCCCCAGGACCGGCACCGTGGCAGGGAACCAGCTCCTGCCCCTCACGCAGCCAGTGGCTCCCCACAGTGACACATCACCCCYGCGGTGACAATGTCCCCCCACGGTGACAACGTCCCCTACAGTGGCGTGTAGCCCTCCCGCTCCCCGTGGCATCCTGCCCGTGCTTTGGGGGGCAGGAAGGGGACAGCAGGACAGTCTCCCCCACACAGGGTGCTGTCCCCATCCTTGCTGTCCACRTCCCCAGGAGGAAGGGGCTGCCAGTCCCCCAGCCCCACCCCGAGGGGAACAAGGGGGACCCCCTAAACCTGCTCTGAATAGGGGGGGTCCCCAGGCCTGGGCTAAGGCCATTCTTGGGGGGCAGCTGCAAAGGGACTTCAGTGTGGGGTGACGGGGGGGGTCTATCCTCGAGGAGCTCAAGGGACCCCCAGAGTGGAGTGACACAGAGGTCCAGGAGGGGCCCAAAGGACCCCCAGGGCCTGGGGGATGACACTGGGTTCTGTCCTCGAGGGGCACAAGGGACTCTCGGGGATGGCGGGACACAGGAGTCTGTCCTTGAGGCCACACGGCACAAAGGACCCCCAGGGGTGTGGGGTGACCCCCAGATGTGCTGGGGAGGACGATGGGGGTCCAGGGGTCACAGCCTGAGGGGTGACTCAGTGCCCCCCGAGCCAGTGAGGGGGTGCCAGGCCTTGGGGGTGCAGGGGCTGCAAACACCCTCTACCCTCGGTGCCGTTGGTGGTTTTGGGGTTCGGGAGATTGGCACAGCTCCCTGGCATGGAGCAGGGGCCCACCAGGCACCCCCAAATCCTGAGGGCGGCAAAGAGACCCACCCCTGTGGGAGCCAGAGCAGCGAGAGGAACTGAAACAGGGGTTTGAGCCTAAACTGGACCCAAAGTCATGAGGTGATGTGTGGCCCCTACTGTGGCGGGAGGTGAGGGGGGGGGGGGTCCTAAGCCCCCCTGCCTCGGGGAGCCCTTCACCAGCTCTGGGGTGTTGAGGGGTCCTTCCTCCCCCTTGGGGAGCCCCCCAAACTGACCAGGGCTCCCCCCGCTTCCCCCCCGCTCCCGCCTGGCCTGGACTCAGTTTGCACAAGTAAGCGCGGCCCTGCTTTGGGGTGCATGGGGGGGGCACTGCTGCATGTGCATGGGGGTCCCAGCGCTGTCCCCTCGGGGGTCCCCCCGCTGTGCTGGGGGTTTTGGGGTGCCCTGCGCTGCCCCCCCCGCTCTGCCTTGCCCTCTGCATCCTCTGCCTGCTGCCCGCACTGCCCGCCTGACCTTGGGCCCCCCGGCACCCCCCAGGACCCCCAGGCTGGGTCGCACTGCCCCAGGGACACTGCCTGGGCACAGGGGGGCCGTGCCGAGCCCCCTCACCACTGCCAGCAGTGCATGGGGCAGCTGCTGGGCTGGGGCACCTCATGCCCCTTCAGAGCCCCCCCAGGCCTCTCGGGGGCCCTGGGGTCCCACTGAGTGTTGGGGTCCCGTGGGGGAGCCCCTGGCTCCACTCACATCCTCCCCCGGGGAAGAGCCGGAGCTGGGGGGCGCAGTTATGGGGTGAGCCCCGAAACTCTGGCCACATCCTGCTGCCCTGCAGGGCACGGCCCTGCTGCCCCCACCCCCCGGCTGCCCCGGGTCTGTCCCACTGCCCCTCGTCCTGCAGGGGTCCCCAGTCCTCGGGGGTCCCCATCCCGTGGGGTTCCCTGTCCCGCGGGGGTGCCCATCCCGCAGGGGTCCCCAGCCCTCGGGGGGCGGCGGGCGCGGGCCGGACCTTCTAACGCGGATTTTGTCTCTCTCTCCCCTCTCTAACCTTGCTCTGACTTTCTCACCTCTGGGAAACGCCAGGAGCTGGTAAGCGCCCGTCTCCCGGCCGCTGTCACTGTCCCTCAGCCACTGTCACCCGCTGCCACCCACCGCAGCCCCCTAACGCTGCCAGCGCTGCTCCCGCCGCTCTCACTCCCTGCAGCAAACCAGGGCTCCCTGACAGCGCCCGGGCCAGAGCCGGGAGGGGCTGGAGAGGGGCCACAGGGGGGTCCTTTGGGTCCCCCCCAGAGCCCTGCTGAGCTGGGGACCCCCTTGATGGCAGTGGGGGCGAGGGGAGCCCGGACACGCCAGCTGTGCCCACCCTGCCTGGCACAGGGCATGGCCCCTGGGTCTGGGGGTCTGGAGGCCTACGCCCCCCACTGCCCCCCTGGGGGGGATCACCCCGAAAGGCAGCCAGGGGACAGTGACAGCCCCAGGGGGCTGGGGGTCACCCTGGGGAGGAGGGTGTCCTGCCAAAACGCAGCTGGGGGACAGTGACAGTCCCACGGAGCCAGGGGTCACCCTGGAGGGACCAGCGATGGGTCTGGGCCTGGCCAGGGGCTGCTGGAACGTTCCACAGTTCGGGGTAGGCTGAACCTTGGAGGTCCCTGAGCTGGACCAGGTCAGGCCAGGGGTCCCAAGTCCCGACACAGCCCTTGGAGGGTCCCTGCCTGCTGGGCTGGGCCAGACCAGGGGTCCGGTGTCACCATGCTGGGCCAAGCCAGGGTCTGATGTCCCCACACTGGGCCAGGGCTCCAATGTCCCCACTCCGGACCCTTGAGGGGTACCTCCCCTCTGGGCCAGGCCAGTCTGGGGGTCCGACGTCCCCACCCTGGACCCTTGGGGACGTGCCACATCGCTGCCTGCAGAGCCGTGCTGGGGGCCTGCGCCTGTGTCCTGGGGAGGACC
The DNA here is from genome assembly GCA_003713215.1 of Paradisaea rubra. NCBI lineage: Eukaryota > Metazoa > Chordata > Aves > Passeriformes > Paradisaeidae > Paradisaea > Paradisaea rubra. The sequence continues at coordinate 33,127 of RAHL01000948.1, read as the reverse complement.
GGGCCACCGCTCCCCATCCCGTGTGCTGGGGGTGGTGGCAGCCCTGGGCCCCCTCGTCCCCATCCGTGTCCGTGCTGGGGGCGGTGGCAGCGTGGGGAGCCGCCGTGTGCTGTCCCTGTCGCTGAGGTGGCTCTGTGTGCAGGAGGAGCTGAGCAGCACCAGCGTGGAGCACCTCATCATCAACCCCAACGCCGCCTACGAGAAGTTCCGGGACAAGCGCCTGGGCACCGAGGGTGTGGGTGAGCTGGGGGGCTCAGGGGGGCCAGGACGGGCTGGGCAGGCTGGGGATGGGCCAGGGGACCCCCGGGGGGGCTGAGCCCCCTGTGCTTTGCTGGGTCACACCCAACTCTGCCTCTCCAGATTTCTCTGACCGCATCGGCCGGACACGGACAACGGGTTATGAGGCCGGAGAGTATGAGATGGTGAGTGGGGAAGGGGCACCCCATCCTCCCCACGCACTGCTGGGGACATCCCTGTGGGCCACAAGTCCCATGGGAGCCCCGGGGACACCAACTGCAGCCTCCAGCTGTGCCCCACAGCAGCAGTGTGCCAGCTCCACCAGCACCGTGCTGGTCTCTCCCCAGTGCATCCCAGTCTGCCGTGCTGGGAGCCCCTGTCCCGAGCACAGACCCCCGAGGTGCTCAGGACAGCGCTGGTCACCGAGCCCTGGGATGGAGCTGGGGGTCCCAGGATGGATCTGGGGATGGAGCTGGGGGTCCCAGGATGATCCTGGCTGGTTCACATTTGGCTGGGTGTCCCCCAGGACCCCTGGGCCTTTCCTGGCTGCCCTCTCCCCATGTCCTGGTGCTGGGGTCTGTTCCTCCCAGGCAGGGCCCTGCCTGTCCCCTCAGTGCCTCCGTGAGGTTCTGTCACCCCCATTCCCTGGGCAGTCCCGGTTCCTGTGGTCCCTCAGGCCCCTCACAGGGGCTCAGGGTGGGCTCCAGGGTCAAAGGGGAGAAGGTGACTGAGGCTCACCTGGCTCCTTCTTGGCGTGCTCGGAGCGGGGTGACATCTGTGTCCCCCAGCCCCTGGCCTGGTCACTGTGGCCCATCAAGACAGGCTACAGTCCCCCATGCCGGCCCAGCTTGGGTTTGCTCTGGGAACAGCTGGATTTGGGCAAAGACCAGGAAACCCCCATGTTCCACGGGAGACACGCGACCACCCAGAACCACCCCCATGGCTTTAGAGCTGCGGGTCAGGAGGAGGAGGAGCTCTGTGGGCACTGGGATAGGGAGATCCATGGGGGTGACAATGAGGAGCTTCATGGGGGTGAGGATGAAGAGCTCCATGTGGATGGAAATGAGCTTCATGAGGATGAAGATGGGGAGCTCTGAGTATGAAGATGAGGAGCTCTGTGAGGATGAAGAAGAGCTCCAGTGCAGCCCCTCTCCCTGTTGGTTTAGGACCCTCCTGGTCTGCTCCTGTCCCCCTCCTTGACCCCGTTGGGTTCCCTTTAGGTGCCATCTGAGGACCAGGTGCTGTCACCTGAGGCTGCTCTGACCTGTCCCTGCAGGCCTCACCTGATCCTTCTGCTGCCAGCACCTGTGAACCCCCTGAGCCCCTCTGAGACCCCTGACCCCCTCTGAGACCCCTCAGCCCCCCGTGAGACCCCTGACTCCCCATGAGATCCCCGAGCACCCCATGAGACACCTGAACCCACCATGAGCCCTCCAACACCCCACGAGCTCCCCTGACCCTGTGTGAGCCCCCTGGCCCCCTGTGAGCCCCCCGACCCATTTCTCCCACAGCTGGGTGAGGGTCTTGGTGCCAAGGAGACGCCGCAGCAGCGATTCCAGCGGTTGCAGCACGAGGTGCAGGAGCTGCTCCGGGACGTGGAGCAGATCCAGGTGAGCTCCCACCTGTCGTGGGGCAGGGCCTGAGGGTGACACAGGTGAGCACGCACCTGTCCCAGGGTGTGTCCTGGGGGTGACACGGCCCCTGTGTGTCCCCCCAGAGCTCGGTGAAGGAGTCGGGGGCTGAGGAGGAGCTCACGCCCATGGCCCTGGCCAGGCAGGTGGAGGTGCTGAAGCAGCAGCTGCTCAGCTCCCACCTGGAGAAGGTGCTGGGCCCCGGTGCCGCCGTTGACTTTGCTGACCCCGAGGGTGCCCTGGCCAAGTGAGTGGGGGACGGGACCCTGGGGGGGCACGGCAGTGTCCCCGTGGGGCTGGGACAGGGACCCTGCCCGCCTTGTCCCCTGCCTGCTTTTTCCTTGTGCCCCGTTTGCCGCCATGCCCACCTTGTCCCGTGCCCACCTTGTCCCGTGCCCACCTTGTCCCCTCCCGCCTGTCCCCAGGCGGCTGCTGCAGCAGCTGGAGGTGGCCAAGTGCAGCAAAGCGACACCGGGGAAGGGCCCCGCCCGGGCCCCCGCCCCTGCCGGCGATGCCGTCACCTTCGAGCTCTACTGGAGGCCGGAGCAGGACCAGTTTGCCCAGTCTGCCAAGGTGAGCTGGGGGGCTGCTGGCCCCACAGGGGCGTCCTGTGGGGGGGCACCGCACCTGGGACCTGGCCCCGCACTGTGGTCCCGGCCCCTCACCCCAAACCCCGCAGGTGTCGGAGCTGGAGAAGCGTCTGGCACAGCTGGAGGCGGCCGTGAGGTGTGAGCCCGACAGCCAGGTGAGCGCCCAGGTGAGGGGGCTGCCCTGCCCCCCTCCTGCCCCTCTGCTACCCCCATCCTTTATCTGCCCCCTCCTGCCCCACTCACACCGTTTTCCCCCACAGAACCCACTGCTGGTGGGGCTGAAGGGCTCCAGCCTCATGGTGAGTTGGGCGAGGGGAAACCGGGGGAAGCCCTGTCCCCCCCCTGCCCCCAGCACTTTGGGGGGCTGCCGTACCCCCCCTCACCTGCTCCCCCCCACCCCCAGGACACGGTGCAGGTGCTGCAGGCCAAGGTGAACGTTCTGGACGTGGCTGTGCTGGACCAGGTGGAGGCTCGGCTGCAGGTGAGGGGGGCTGGGGGGCACTGCTGCAATTGGGGGGCACTGCTGGAATTGGGGGTCATTACTGGATTTGGGGGGCCACTGCTGGATTTGGGGTCTCTTTCTCCCCCCCACCAGAGCGTCCTGGGGAAGGTGAACGAGATCGCCAAGCACAAGGCCACGGTGCAGGACGCTGACACCCAGAGCAAGGTATGGGCTGTGGGGCCCAGGGGCCACAGGGGGGTCCAAAGAGCCCCCCCGGGCTGCGCTGACCCCCCAATTGCTGCCCCCCAGATCCACCAGCTGTACGAGACGCTGCAGAGCTGGGACGCTGTGGCCAGCGCCCTGCCCGATGTGGTGCAGCGCCTGGTGACCCTGCGGGACCTGCACGAGCAAGGTGAGGGCCGGGGGGGCTCGGGGACACCGGGGGGGGGGGGGGTCACTGCCCTCCCCAGCACTCAGGTGTGTCCCCCTCCAGCCACCCAGTTCGGGCAGGTGCTGGTGCACCTGGACACGACGCAGCAGGAGATCGCGGGGGCTCTCAAGGACAACGCGGTGCTGTTGGCCGAGGTGGGTCCCCCTGGCCCCCCCCTCACCCCCGGCCCCGGGGTCCCCACCTGCCCCCCCATCAGCCCATCCCCTCCTGCCCCCCCAGGTGCAGAAGACAATGAAGGACAACCTGGCCATCGTCGAGGACAACTTCGCCGACATCGATGCCCGCATCAAGCGGCTGCAGAAGTGACAAGACCCCCGGGCACCCCCTGGGGTTCCCCTGAGGACTTCCCCAGGCCCCCCCCCCCGCGACCCCCTGGGCCCCGTGACCCCCCCACGCAGGTCCCAGCTGCTGCTTGTAAATACCCTGGCTCTGCCCCCCCAGCACATCCTCCGTCCCCAGCCCCGCAGGGGTCTCTGCACCCCCTCAGTCCCCACGGGGGGTCGTCCCTGTCCCCCTGCTCCATCCCCGTGTGTGGGTCTCTGGCCCCCCCCGTACCCCARTAAACGGCTCAGCTCCCGGTGTGTGTGCGTGTGTGTCGGCATCACTGATGGGGGGCAGGAGCAGGGCCCCCCCGAGCCGGGGGTGGGCAGTGCTGGGATTGGGGTGGACCCGAGGGGAACCTCTTGGAGCCAGGACCCCCATGAGGATGAGGGGACGGGGGGGGCAGCTGGACCCCCGAGGTGAGGGGGAGGGGGCCCAGGTGTGTCCCCAGTCCTGCTCCCCCAGGCCCCCCAAGCCTGTTCTGCAGCCCCCCACCCCTACAGCCAGAGCACCCCCGTGTCACCAGTTACCCCCCACAAGCGCCACCAGCTTCCCCCAGTTTCCCCAGTTCCCCCAGCCCTCCCAGCTCCAGTGCCCCCAGTTCCCCCAGTCCCACCCCCTCGTCCCTTGCAATGGGAGGGGCCCTCGAGGTGGGGGCGGGGGGCTGAGAGTGCCCGGGGAGGCTGAGACCCCTCCCCCGCCCCTCCCCCAGCCTCCCGTTAATCCCGGGGGGGGTGACGAGACCCGGTGCCGCCGAGGCCCCGCCCCCTCCCCGTAATCCCCGCCCATTCACAGACAAGCCCCGCCCCTCGCCCCGTGCCCGCTGGGGGGCGGGGCCCGTTTCCCGCCATTGCATCATCCCCGCGTGACCCCCCCCGCGCGCCCCTCCCGCGCGCTGGGCGGTGCCGCTCGCCCCGCCTCCGGCGCGCTCCCATTGGTTGGCGCTTCCCTGCCTGTCACGGCTCTCGCGCGCCCATTGGCTGCTGCCGGCGCGAGCGTTGCGTCAGGCTCCTCTTAAAGCGGCGCAGCGGGGGGGAGGGGGCGCAGCGCGGGACGATGCGGGCGAGGATGAACCGGGGGCAGCGAGCGGAGCGGGGCCGGGGGGAGCCGGGACCACCCAGAAAGGTGCGGGGAGGGCGTGGGGCAGCCCAGGGGCCGGCCCCGAGGGACGCTGGGGTGGGGGCGGGGGGTGCTGGCTGAGGGTATCCGCTTGATCCCGGGGGGGGAACCGCAGCGCCCGCAGCCGCCTCCGCGGGACGGTGACCCCGGGAGCGGGACGGGGGCCCCCGGCGAACCCCCCCACTCGCGGGGTCACAGATCCTAACGCCACCCCCTCCCTCATTCCCCAGGCATCCAGGAGAAAGTGTGTCCTCGCCGACCACCACACCTGAGAGCAGGTAAGGGGACATCCCCCGCCGTACACACACCCTTCGGGTCCCAGGGCCGGCCCGGGCACTGGGGGTCCCGGCCCGGGTCACCCCCTCACTCCCTTCCCGTTCCTCCCTCCCTCCCTCCCCCAGCCCGCGCCGGGCCTGAGGTGACAATGGCGGCCGAAGGGCTGTGGGGGCCGGGCGGCCCCCCCGGCTGGGAGCTGGAGGGGTGGTACCAGGACCTGCAGGAGGTGCTGGCGGCGGAGCCCCCCGGAGCCGCCCCCACCTGGGGGGCTGAGCAGGTGAGCGCGGGGCCGGCGGCGCTCCCGGAGCGGGGGGCGCGGGGCGGGGTCCCCCATCCATCACCGTCCCTGGTCCCCGCTCTCTCCGCAGGTGGACCCGGGCCCGGGGGGCTGCGGGCTGGACGCGGCTCTGGCCGAGGAGCTGCTGGAGCTGCTGGGGCCGGAGGGCGCGGCCCCAGCGGAAGCCCCGGGCGCGGCCCCCGGCGGGAGCGGCTCGGCCCGGCCGGGCCCCGCCGAGGAGGAGGAGGAGGCGCGGGGGGCGCGGAGGAAGCGGCGCGGCGGCCCCGGGGCTCCGCGGGAGCGGGACGGGGAGCGGCGGCAGCGGGACGGGGAGCGGCGGGTGCGGGAGCTGACGGCGCACAACGAGCGGCTCCGCGCGGAGATCCAGCGGCTCAGCGCCGAGGTGCAGCGCACCCGCGCCGCGCTCATCGACCGCATCGTCAACCTGCGCCAGGTGTAGGGGCTGCCCCGGGACACGGACCGAGCCCAGCGTCGGGCTGCGCCGGGGAAGGTGTCAGCGCTGCCCCACAGCTGGGGACAAGGACTACTCTGCTGCCCCACGGACTGGTGGGGGCAGCCCTTTGGACAGATGGACACTGTGGACGGACAAGTGGATGCAGCTTCTCCACGCCGTTGTACAGTTCTTGTCATTTATTACACGCATCTAACCACAACCAGCACGGCCCGATTTGGTTACTGGAGGTACTGGGGCCACTCCTCAGAATGTCCCAGTCTGGTTACTGGGGCTACTTCTTCCGCTTGCCCTTGGGGACTTCGGGGCTCCGGCCTTCGGCCAGCGCCAGCTGCTGCTTCAGCTCCAGCAGTTTGGCCACTTGGGCGGCCACCTGGGCCTTCTCCACCTGGGCGGCCTTCAGCTGCCTCACCAGGTTGCCCTGGACAGGTGGGGGGAACGATTTGAGGATGTGATGAGGATTTGGGGGGGGTTAAAGGCCTGACAGAGCCTGTGTCCCATGCCCTGTCCCCCCTCACCTGCTTGGCCACCTGCTCGGTCAGCTCCTGGATCACTTTGGGGTCACCTGGAGCTGCAGAAGTGTTGGGGGCTGGAGGGGGGGCTGAGGCTGGGGGGGTCTGTTTGGCCTGTAAGAGGAAGAGATGGGGATAAGCCCCCCTCACCCCCCCATTTGGGGCAGGTGCAGCTCACCTGGGGCAGCACCAGGAGTTACCTGGGGCTCTACAGCAGCACCTCTGGACTGGGAATGAGGAGGGGAGGATGGGGGGGGGGGCTGCAGGTGCCCAAGGTGGGGGAGCTGTGGGGGGGCACCTCAGCCCCCACTCACCTGCCCTCCCCCGAAGCGCTGGCGCAGAGCTTCCACCTGCTCGGGCTCCAGCTTCTGGAACAGGGGGCTCACCTGGCGCCGGCAGGGACAGAGGGGTCACACCTGTGGGGTCAGCACCTGCCGATCCCACCCAGGCCGGGCCCRGGGGGGGCACATCCCACTGCCCCCAGCACCGGGGGCCAGGGCCTGCCCTCCCCCTCCCGAGGGCACGGCTGCCCTTCCCCACCCCCGGCCGTACCGTGCCCACGCGGTGCCCGGCGGGCAGGGTGCAGGTGAGGCCGGGCCCGAGGCTGCAGCGCTCCGGGGGGATGCGGAGCTGGTCCTGGATGGCGGCGCTGACCCCGGGCACGAAGGGCTGGAGCAGCGCGGCCAGAGCGGCCGCCATGTTCACCGCGACACCGGTCACCGTCCCTGCGCGCTGCCTGGGGTGGGGACACGCTCGGTGACACCTCTGTGAGCCCCTCCCTGATCAGTGACCCCCCCATCAGTGACCCCCGTGTCCCTGTGCCAGGTTCGCTGCCATGGTGTGCCTGGGTGCTGCCTGGGGGGGGGACACCTCAGTGCCCCCTGTGCCCCACCCTCACCTGGTCAGTGCCTGTGGGAGGGGCCATCAGTGACACCCCCTGTGCCCCCCCCACTACCAGTGCCTGTGGACAGGGACCTCTGTCCCCCCCAGCTCCTGGCCTTGCTCCATCCCTGCCCTCTGACCCCCAACAGTGCCAGCCCCCACCCTGACAAGACCCAGGAGTGGGGACCCCTTCATGTCACCCCCTGTGCCCTGCAGGCCACCCTCTGCCCCCTCAGCTCGTGGCTGTGCCCCCAATCAGTGCCACCCCCATCAGTAACCCCTCCCCGTCCCCCCATGCCCCCTCTGTGTCCCCTCTGTCCCCACCTGTCCCTCTCGTCGCCCTTGATGCGCTTCCAGGGCTCGTTCACCTGGATGTACTGGTTGCCGTGGCGGGAGATGCTGAGCACGCACCTGAGCGCGTCGCGGATGCTGAGGGGGCACAGGTGGGGCTGAGCACCTGCAGGGCAGGCTCTGCCCCCCTCCCTGGGTTTTGGGACCCCCAGGACCCACCGGACTTTCTCCATCAGCTGGTGGTACTGGCGTATCTCCAAGGTGACCCGGGCCAGGAGCCGCTGGTCCTCGGCTGTGAGCACCATGGCGGGGACAGCGCCCGCAAAGAACTTGCACACGAACATGCCGGCCCTGGGGACAGGGGGACAGGTGTGAGCACAGCTGGGGACGGGAGGGACAGGTGTGAGTAGAGCCCTGGGGACAGGGGGGACAGGTGTGAGCACAGCTGGGGACGGGAGGGACAGGTGTGAGCACTGCTGGGGACATGGGAGGGACAGATGTGAGCACAGCTGGGGATGGGAGGGACAGATGTGAGCACAGCTGGGGACGGGAGGGACAGGTGTGAGCACAGCCCTGGGGACAGGGGAGGGACAGATGTGAGCACAGCTGGGGACGGGAGGGACAGGTGTGAGCACAGCCCAGGGACAGGTTGGGATAGGTGTGAGCACAGCCTGGGAGACAGATGTGGGACAGGTGTGAGCAAAGCCTGGGGATGGGCTGGGGACAGGTGTGAGCACAGCTGGGGACAGGAGAGGGACAGGTGTGAGCACAGCTGGGGCCCAGCCCTCCTCCCCCCCAGGTGTCCCAGCACCTGTTGATGAAGTTGCCCAGGTTGTTGAGCAGCTCCGAGTTGTTCTTGAGCAGGAGGTCGGCCCAGGAGAAGGCGCTGTCCTGGCCCTCGGGCCGCAGGTACAGCAGGTAGAAGCGCCAGACGTCGGCGGGGATCCCGGTGTCCTTGGCCATGTCCCCGAACACGCCCACGCCCCGGCTCTTGGAGAACTTCCCATCCTCGTAGTTCAGGTACTCTGGGGGCAGGGCAGCGCCCACCGTGGGGAGCCAGCCCCTCGCAGGCAGGGAACGGCCACAGGCACAGCACGGGGGGAGCGCGGAGCCCCCACAGCTGGGGACCCTCATGGGTAGAGACCCCCACATCTGGGGACCCCCCATGACCAGGAACACCTCACAGCCAGGGACCCCCACACCTGGGGATGCCCCACATCTGGAGACCCCCCACAGCTGGGGACCCCTTACACCTGGGGACCCCCTACACCTCGGGACCTGTCACGGCTGAGTACCCCTCCAGCCAGGGACCTCCACAGCTGGGGACCCCCCACAGCTGGGGACCCTTCACGGCTGGGATCTCACACCTGGGGACCCCACACCTGGCCCGTACCTGTGGCGATCAGGTGCTTCACCAGGGTGTAGTTGTCGTCGGCGCCCAGGAGCGAGGAGGGGAACATGACGCTGTGGAAGGGGACGTTGTCCTTGGCCATGAAGTTGTAGAGCTCCACCTGGCAGGTAACGGGACAGGCGGAGATGTCACCCAAGTGCCTCGCTCTGTCCCCACCTGTGCTGTCACCCGGCTCCTCCCACCTGCTGGGGGTTCTTCCACCACCGCTCCCACTGGTCGGTGTAGTTGGCCGTGATGGACAGGTACCCGATGGGAGCGTCGAACCACACGTAGAACACCTGGGGGAGGTGACACCTGAGCAGGTGACCCCAGCGGGGAGGGCCCAGCAGGGCCCCCCCAGGCAGTGCACCTGGGGCCAGGGGGGACCCACCTTGTCGCGGAAGCCGTCGAGGGGCACCGAGGTGCCCCAGGTGAGGTCGCGGGTGATGCAGCGCGGCTTGAGCCCGTCCCGCAGCCAGGTGCGCGTGATGTGCCGGGCGTTGGCCGTCCAGTCACCCGTGGCCAAGGTGTGCTCCAGCCAGGCCTCCAGCCGCCCCTCCAGCTGTGGGGGACACAGGTGGGACACCTGGGGTACCTGGGGGGCCCCAGCCCCACCTCAGCCCTCTCCCAGGGGTGCAGCTCACCTTGGGCAGGTCCAGGAACAGGTGCTGGGTGGGCGTCACCACCGGGGTCCCACGGCAGACCTTGCACTGGGGGTTCTGAGGGAAAATGGGGGGGTCCCCAACGCTGGGGGGGCTGATCCCCAAAGGTGGAGTGGGGGGACCCAAAGGGGGGGCAAGGGGTGCTACCAGAAGTGGGAGGGGGAAGGGTTAGGGAGGTCCCCAAAGGTGAGATGAAGTGGGGAGTCCCCAAAGGTGGAGTTGGGGGTCCCCAAAGTTGGAACTGGGGGTCCCCAAAGGTGGAGCTGGGGGCTCCCCGGGGGGTGCTGCCCCACCTTGAGCTCCACGGCGTTGATGAGCTTCCCGCACTTGTCGCACTGGTCCCCGCGGGCCTCGGCGTAGCCGCAGAAGGGGCAGGTGCCCTCCACGAAGCGGTCGGCCAGGTACCGCCCGCAGCTCTCGCAGCGCAGCTGCTCCAGTGTGTCCTGCAGCAGGAACCCCCGCGCCAGCAGCCGCTGGAAGATGTCCTGGGCGATCCTGGGCAGGAACAGGAGGCCACGTTAGCCACAGGTACCCCCCCGGTGCAGGTGGGGCTCACCTGGCCTGCCGGGGCTCACCTGGCCTGCCGGGGCTCACCTGGTCTGCTGGGGCGTGGTGGTGCGGCCAAAGTGGTCGAAGGAGATGCGGAACCAGGCGTAGATGTCGGCGTGCACGGCGTGGTAGCGGTCACAGAGCTCCTGCGGGCTCACCCCCTCCTCCAGCGCCCGCGTCTCCGTGGCCGTGCCGTACTCGTCCGTGCCACACACGAACAGCGTGTTCCAGTTCCGCAGCCGGCAGTACCTGCGGGGACACACCTGGGCGTGGGCACCTCCCACACCTGCAGGGCACACCTGTGACACCTGTGGGGCACACCTGTGACACCTGGGCATGGGTACCTGTCACACCTATGTATGGGTACTTGTGACATCTGTGTGTGGACACCTGTCACACCTGCACAGGTGTGCGGACAGCACAACACCCCCCCAACAATCCCCTGGTCACTCCCTCGTCATCATCCGATCCCCCCCTCGGTCACCCACAGGTCCCAGGGAGGTTTCCCACACCTGGCAGCTCCTGCAGGTGCACACCTGTCCCACCTGTGCAGCCAGCACAGCCTTCTCAGCCCCAGGGGGCTCCCTGCAGCCTCACCTGGCGAAGGTGTCGGCGCTGAGCACGCAGCCGATGATGTTGCCCAGGTGAGGGACATTGTTGACGTAGGGCAGCGCGCTGGTGATCAGGATGTTCCTCTCACCCTCCACAGGTAACCTGGCGGGGAGGGGGGGTCAGAGCAGCGTCCCCCCCGCCCAAACCCCCCAGCATCACCTGGGCACTCACACAGGTGTCCGTGGCTGCCGGGGCGGGGGCAGCGCCGCGGGGCCCCGGGCCCAGATGTCCACGGCGGCGGCGATGTCATCGTCGGTCAGCATCCGCTCGGGACCCTCCTCGTCCTGCGGGGACCGGGTGAGGGGGGCTGCGCCCACCTGCTCCCCCAACCTCCCCCCCGGGGCCGGGGCCGCACCTGGGGCTCGTGGCGGGGGCCCAGCTGGGGCGGGGGGTGCTGGGCCAGGTGGTCCCGGAGCTCCCGCAGCGCCTCCGGCAGCAGCGCGGCCGCGTCCCGGCACGGCTCCCACAGGGACATGGCCCGGAACCAGGAGCGCAGCACCTGCAGCTCACCTGAGCGGGGACACAGCAGCTGTGAGCGCCGGCCCCACAGGGACCCCCCCGCCCCCCCACCGGCTCTTACTGGGCACACTGGTCTCGTCCTGGAGCACTGGGAACAGGCTGCCCCACACCACCACGTCAGCGACCGAGGCGGCGTCCTGGGGGGACACAGGCACATATTGGGGGAACTGGGCTGTACTGGGGGAGTACTGGGAGTACTCTGCAGTGGAGTTGGGTACTGCGGGTGCCAGCAGCACTGGGGGCACACTGGAATATACTGGGAGTACTGGCGGCGTACTGGGAGCATCAGGCAAGCTGTGCCACAGCCCAATTAGATACTGGGAGTATTGGGGACACCGGGAGGGACTGGGAGTGTGTTCTGGTCTGGGGGACACCGGGAGTACCATGTAGGGGGAATAGAGACAAACTGGGACAAAATGGGGACACTGGGGAGGGCACTGGGTGGTGGCAGTGCCAGGTGAAGCCAGGACTGGGAGCTGCAGGGTGGCACTGGGTGGACTGGGAGGCACTGGGGGCCGTTTTCCATACGGGGGGGGGTCAGCAGTGCCCTGCCCTCCCTCGGGGAAGCCCCTGCAGAGCATGGGGACAGGGCTGGGGACAGGGCTGGGGACGCACCTGTCGGGCAGGTAACAGCGAGCTCAACCCCCCGCCCAGGCCCCCCACTCACCCCGGCCAGGTGCGTGGTGCCGCTGCGGGCCAGGTGCTGCTCCAGGTGAGCCAAGAGGTGCTGCAGAACCGCGACCGCGTCCGGGCCCGCCCGGCCCTGCACCAGCCGCAGGTACAGGGCAGCGGCCACCGCCGGCTGCGGACACAGCGGGGTCAGAGCGGGGGGCACCGGGGGGGCACCGGGGGGCACAGGGGGGTCACTCACCTGCAGCTCGGTGGCCTCCCATTCCAGCCACTGAGTGGTGAGGTCGGTGGGCTCCTCCCCACGGCACAGGTAAAAATACCTGGGGGGGGATTAAGGGGAGTCGGGGGTTTGGGGATATGAAAGGGGAGTCGGGGGTTTGGGGGTGTTGGAGGAGGTCCGGGGGGAAGTTCTGAGGAGTTTGAGGGGAGGTGTTGGGGGATGAAGGGCAGGGTTCGGGGCGTGTCGGGGGATCCCCCACGCCCCCCGTACTCACTGGCAGATGGCGTTGGGAGAGAACAGGACGGTGCCGTTGTCCAGCTCCAGCTCCAGCCCGGGGGCCCGCGGGGGGCTCGGGAGGGCGCGCGCCCGCTCTGAGGGGAGGGAGAGGGTCAGGCCCGCGCGGGGGTGCCGAGGCCGGTGCGGGGCAGGGGGTCAGGCCAGGGGGCCGCGGGGCGGGGGCGCGGCGCGGGGGGGTTGTGGCTGCCCCGGTCTCACCTGTGGAGCCGCCCAGGTGCGGCCTCACGGGCGCGGGGGCGGCGCCGGCGGCCGCGAGCACCTTGAGGGCGGCGGGAGCGCCCGGCGGGACCCGGAGCCGCATGGCGGGAAAGGGGCGGGGCCGGCGCGCGGGGCACGGCGGGAGGGGCTGAGGGGGCGGGAGGGGGCGGGGCTTGGCGCGTTCGCACCGCCCCCCGCCACTCCCCCCCTCGCACCGCCCCAAGTCTCGCGAGAGCGCGGCCGTGAGGTTGCCATGGCAACAGGGACGCTGCTGCTGGGGCCGCCACGGCCGGGCCGGGACACCGGGATGGGATCGATGGGATGGGGTGGGATGGGATCAATGGGATAGGATCCATGGGATGGGATCCATGGGATAGGATCCATGAGATGGGATCCATGGGATGGGATCGATGGGATAGGGTGGGATGGGATCAATGGGATAGGATCCATGGGATGGGATCCATGGGATAGGGTGGGATCAATGGGATGGGATCAATAGGATGGGATGGGATGCGATCAATGGGATAGGGTGGGATGGGATGGGATGGGATCAATGGGATAGGGTGGGATAGGATCCGTGGGAGGGGATCCATGGGATGGGAGGGCATCCGTGGGGTGGGATGGGATGGGATCAATGGGATGAGGTGGGATCAATGGGATGGGATCCATGGGATGGGATCCATCGGATGGGATGGGATCTGTGGGATGGGATGGAATGGGGTCCATGGGATGGGGTCAATGGGATGGGATGGGGTCAGTGGGATGGGATCCGTGGGATGGGGTCCATGGGACGGGGTCAGTGGGATGGGGTCAGTGGGATGGGGTCAGTGGGATGGGATGGGATCCATGGGATGGGATGGGATCAATGGGATGGGATCCATGGGATGGGGTCCATGGGATGGGATCCATGGGATGGGGTCCATGGGATGGGGTCAGTGGGATGGGATCCGTGGGATGGGGTCCACGGCCTGGCACGGCCCAGCCGGCCCCACACGGAATCTCCCGGCCCCGCTCAGGCTCCCCCAGGGCCGCTGCCGCTCCCGAGGGCCCGGGCGGGGCCCAGCCGGGTCCGGGGGGGGCTCCCGGTGACCCCAAGCCCGTTCTGGACCGAGTCCGATCCCGGGGTCTGAAAGGACCCAAGGGGAAGGTTGGGATTTGAACCCAAACTTTGTGAATTTAACCCAAACTTCGTCAACTTAACCCAAATCTCAGTGGATTTAACCCAAATTTCATTAATTTAACCCAAATTTTGTTATATTTAGCCCAGATTTCAGTGGTTTTTTGAATTTCCCCCCTTTAAGGCACAAGTCCCCATCAAGTTTAACCACTTCTTTTATTTTTCCACTTAAATATTCTCTTTAAATACAGCATCGTCCCGGGAAACTGCAGAAAAGCGGGAAAAATGAATAATAGTGGGGAGAAGCTTTGGATTCACTTGGGGGCATTAAATGTGGAATTAAAACGGAAATCAAAAGCTGAAAAATGAAATTAAAAATGGAATAGAAAAAGGAAAGAAAAAGAAAAAAAATAAAGGAAATTTAAAAGGAAATATAAAGGGAAATAAATGGAATTAAAAGAGAAAGAAGTGCAAGTAAAAATTAAACAGAGCAATAAAAAGGCAATAAAAACAGAGAAAGGAAATAAAAACAAAACCAGAAAGGAAACAAAAATTAACTTTCAAAGGAAAGAAAAACGGAATTAAAAATTAAAGACAATAAAAAGAGAAATTAAAAAAAGTGACTAAAAAAACAAAGAAGGAAATCAAAATGACATCGAAAGTTCCGAAGCCGCTTTGGGGGGGCAGAGTCGCTGTTTTTTGGGGACCCCCCGGGTTTTGGGGGGGGGSGGGGGGGGGGRGGGGCAGCAGCACCAGCGAGGGGCCAGATCCACGAGATCCCATTGGATCCCAAAATCCCCCCGGATCCCAGCGGGATTTGGGTGAAACGGGGACAAATCCTGGGAATTCTGCGCTTTGGGAAGCACCAGCACGGGAGCCCCAGGGGATCCCCCCCCGCGAGGACGGGGCAGGATTTGGGGTCACCTCCCCCTCCTCCTCCAGATGGCAAAAATCCAGATTTTGACCCATTTCTGTGGGATTTGGGCATCTCCGTGGGGGGAGAATCCCGGCGCCCCCCGGACTGAGCTCCTGGGGGGGTTTGGGGGTCACCGAGGCCCCGGATTGGGAATCGGCCCCTCCCCACCCCACCCCCCTTTAGCTCCCTGGGAAATCCCCTTYTGAACCCCTTGAAGCCACTCTGAAYTCCCYTAAACCCCCCAAACCCCTTGGAACCCCCTTTAAACCCCCATGAACCCCCTTTAAACCCCTCTAAGTGCCCTTTAAATCATTTTAACCCCCTTTTGAACCCTCTTAAACACCAAAAATACTCTTCTGAACCCCCTTAAACCCCTCTGAACACCTTTAAATCTCCTCTGAAGCCCTAAAAAAAACCTCTGAACCCCATTAAACCCCTCTGTGAACCCCTCAAAAACACCCTCTGAACCCCTAAACCCCCCTCTGGATTCCCTTTTTAGCCCCTCTTGGAACCCCTCAAACACCTCCTCTGAACCCCCCTAAAACACCCTCGAACCCATTTAAGGCCCCTGAACCCCCTCTTAAGCTCACTTAAACCCCCTTTTGAGCCCCTAAAAATGCCCTTTAAACCCCCTTAAACCCCACCGAGCCCCTTCAAACCCCTCTGAACCCCCTTAAAGCCCTTCATAAACCCCCCTTGAACCTCCCTTGGAATGCCCAAAAAATTCCCTCCGATGCTCTTAAATCCCCTAAATTCATCTTAAAGCTCCTTAAACCCCTCTGAACCCCCCTTGAGCTTCTAAAAGACCCTTTCACTCCCATTTTAACCCCCCCTCAGATCCAGCTGAACCCCTTTTACTCCCCCTTAAACCCCTCTGAACCCCTAAACCCCATAAAAACCCCTCTGAACACCTTTCAACCCAAAAAAAACTCTCAACACCCCCATAACCCCTAAAAACCCCACTTTGAACCTCCCTGAAACCCTCTTAAACCCTTAAAAAAACCCTTTGAGCCCCCTTAAACCCCTTTTTAAACCCTCAACCCCCCCCGAACCCCCTTTTTAACCCCCCCACGGGGGGCAGGTGACCCCCAGGAGCAGCAGGGGATCCTCAAACCCTAAAACTGGGAAAACTGCTGGAGAAGCCGATGGTTAAATCAAAAAAGTCAGGAAAACAAAGGGGTGGCAGCAGCTGGATTGGGGGATTTGGGTCCCTGTGCCCCCCAGCTGAACCCAGGGTCTGGGAACACCCAGGTGAGCAGGTCCTGAAGGCACAGACCGGACAGGGGAGCAGATCCCGGGCTCTGGAGTGTCCAGGTGAGCAGATCCAGGGGCACAGACCCAGCCAGGTGAGCAGATCCCACAATCTGGGAGTGTCCAGGTGAGCAGAATGCAGGATTTGGGGCCCAGATCCAACCAGGTGAGCAGATCCAGGGGCACAGATCCAGCCAGGTGAGCAGATCCAGGGGCACAGATCCAGCCAGGTGAGCAGAATGAAGGATTTGGGGCCCAGACCCAGCCAGGTGAGCAGAATCCAAGAGCATCCAGGTGAGCAAACCCCAAGGGCACAGCCCCAACCTGGGATGGGCCGGAGAACAGGCAGCCCCACCCCACATCCTGATTCTCCCCMACTCCTGCCTCCTCCCAGGCTGGAATTTCTCCTGGCCCAGGTTGATCTCACCTGGCTGGAGCCCAAAAAAAGAGGGAAAAGCCCCAGAAATGACAAGTTTCACCCCAAGACAGATCCCAGAGCCTCAGGAAGGTCCGGAGCACAGGTGGGTCTTCCACAAATCCCAGTCCAAGGAAGGGCTGGAGGGACCAGGCGAGTCTGGAGAACCTGAATCCATCCCAGTCTGACCAGTCAGACGCCAGGGGAGATGCCCGGGGTCAGGAGGAGCACAGGTGAGCAGGAAGCACCTGAGGAGCAGCAGGAGGAGTTCCAGGTGCTCTGGGAAGTGGGGGAACATCCACAGGGATCCCAGGACAGCTGGGCACAGCTGCAGGCAGGGCTCTGCTCCTGCTGGCACCACAGGGAGCTGCTGGGATGGATCCCGAGTGCTGGAGTTCTTTGGGAAGCACAGGCAGGCGGGATGGATGGAGCTCACCTGGGACAGGTGAGGAGCCAACGGAGGGATGGGGGATCAGGCAGGGCAGGGCCAGGGGACATTGCTGAGCCCCCCGGACAGCAGCAGGAGCAGCASRTCCGTGGGATAACAGGGGCACCTGGGCACACCTGGCGTTGGCCCACRGGCACCTGGATGCACAGAGCCCACCGGGAACGGGCCGGGATGCCAGGCAGGGACAGGRGACATTCCTGCACCCCCACATTCCCAAATCCTGGTCCTTGGAGGGGAGGCTCCAACCCCTCGACAGCTCCTGGACAGAGCTCCCAGCAAGTGAAGGAATGTTCCAGAAGGTTCCAACAGGTACAGGTGGGTCAATTCCAGGTGACGGAGGAGCCAACAAGGAGGTGAAGCTGGTTCAAACCCCCCCAAAATTCTCCAGGTGGGTCTGGGAGCTCCGGTCTTGGGTCTCCTGTGCCAGTTCCAGGTGTTTCCCAATGCGTCCCAGGTAAATGGGAGCATCACCTGGATGAGGCRGGATGGGATGCGGCCCAGGTGAAACATTCATTAAACAGACTGGAATTAGGGAAAAAGGGGTTTTTCCCTTAAAAACGAGGAAAGCGGAGGCAGCCAGGAGGGACGGAGCAGCCACGGGACCCAGGAGGCTGCAGCTCAGGTGAGTCCTGGCACAGGTGACCCCTGCCAGGTGAGTGAAGGACTCGTGGCCCTGGGCCAGGCAAATCCTCTGTCCAGAGCAGCCCCCATCAATTAAATAATCAATCCATGGAATAAATAATGGAGCCACAGGGCCTGAGAGGCCACTCATATGGGCAGGTGGGGGTGCTCCAGGTGCTCCGCGGGATTTTGGGGTGCTCCTCCCTTGCTCGCAGCAGCGGGGACAGGTGGGACCCCCAGCTCCTTCCCGGGGGGGCTGGAGGCTGGAGCTGGGTGCTCCATGTGGCCACTGCCACCCTTGGCAGCCGCCCGTGGCTCCAGCTGGCAGTAGAGCCCAGGTGCGTCGGCCAGGTAAGGCTGGGAGCCCACCTGGGCCGGCTGCCCCGCGGGGTAGCACAGCACAGAAGATTCCAGCGGGAACTGGGCTGGGATGAGGATGCTGGGGCTGAGCCCGGGGCACGGGGGAGGTTTCACCTGCCAGGTGTCATCCAGGTGCTCCCCCAGCACGCAGACCCCGCCCCCCTCTCCCCCAGAGCCGCTTCCAGAGTCTTCCTCAGCCTTCAGCCTCTCCAGCTCCTCAGCCGTCTGCAGGTGCAGCACTGCCCGCTCGTTCTCCGCCAGGTACTCCTGGAAGTCCTGAGTCTCGGGGGGCTGTGGGGGCGGCCAGGTGGGGCCGGGGGGCGCGGCCGCTCCCTCCTCTTCCTCCTCCTCGCGCCGGTTCTCCAGCTCCAGCTTCATCAGGGTGTGCAGGAAGTGGGTGCGGACGCGCAGGGGGTTGAACTCGATGCGCCCGGCCACGTTCCCGCAGCCGTCCCGGGAGCAGCCGCACGGGAACGACGTGCGATCCACCTGGGGCAAGGGGGACAGGTGTGGGATCCCTCAGGACCCCCCCCCAGGACCCGAATCCCACCCCAAACATCACGGCGAGGGTTTATCCCAGCCAGGTGGCTCCACTGGGAAGAGATGTGGACAGGTGGAGGATCCCACAGGATCCCGCCAGGGCCCGAATCCCATCCCAAACACCACAGCGAGGGTTTATCCCAGCCAGGTGTCCCCATCATGCAGAACCAGCAGGAATTAACCCCAAAAAAACCCCTTGCTCCAGGCTGTCCCGTTTTTTGGGAGAGGCGGAATGTGGGAGCGCCCAGGTGACCCCCGACACCAACGCATGTGACCGTCCTCGGTCCCGCTCCCCCTCGGGAATCGCCTCCCACCTCGGAGGCTCCTCGGCCACCCCACCTGCTCCAGGTGAGCGCCAGACCCTGCACTGACCAACCCTTTCCTTTCCAGCTATTCCCAAGGAATCAGGAATAGTTCTCCGGTTTTCCAATCCTCCGAGCATCCTGTGGATTCTGGGATGGCTCCCAGAAATCCCACCTAGATCAAGGGCCTGAGGAACTGCAGGATTCTCAAGAATCCCCACTTGCATTCCATCGGGAAGAGACGCGGATAGCTGGAGGATCCCACCCCAGCATGACCCCAGATCCCACCTGGACAGCAGGAATTTGGCTCTGGGGTGGGCAGAGGAGTTTATACCTTCCAGGTGTGCCCAAAACACACCTGGAGCTGTTCCTGCTCCTTCAAGGAGCACGGACACAGGAGCATTCCAGCCCCTGCTGGACCACGAATCCCGGCTGCCTCACCTGGCCCTCTCTGCTCCCTCAAGGAGCAAGAACATGGGCATGGTGGGTGTGTGCCAACACCTGGCCCACTTCAAATCCCACCTGTCCCCCCTTTTCCCAGTTCACCTGGCACACCTGGCTGTCCCCACTCCTCAAGGAGCACAGACACAGAAGCACGGGCACGAGGAGCACAACATGAGCTCAAATCCCACCTGTCCCCCCTTTTCCCAGTTCACCTGGCACTGGCTGCCCTCACCTGGCACACCTGGCTATCCCCACGCCTCAAGGAGCCAGAACGTGGGCACACTGGGTGTGCGCCAACACTTGGCCCACCTCAAATCCCACCTGTCCACCCTTTTCCCAGTTCACCTGGCACACCTGGCTCTGCCCCCTCCTCAAGGAGCACTGACACAGAASTGCAAGCAYGGGCACRAGGAGCATTCCGGCCCCCATCCCACCCCAAATGCCCATCCTGCAGCTCACCTGGCACTGGCTGCCCTCACCTGGCACACCTGGCTCTGCCCCCTCCTCAAGGAGCACAGACACAGAGGCACAGACACAGAAGCACGGGCACGAGGAGCATTCCAGCCCCCATCCCACCCCGAATCCCCCGCCCTGCCCTCACCTGGCACTGGCTACCCTCACCTGGCACACCTGGCTCTGCCCACTCCTCA
>RAHL01000947.1:7532-33629 GCA_003713215.1 Paradisaea rubra | reverse complement strand
GTTATTGTTGCTTGTTTGCCTTGCTGTACATATATATATATTAGTAAAGAACTGTTATTCTTCCCCCTCCTATCTTTGCCTGAAAGCCCCTTAATTTCAAAATTATAATAATTCGGAGGGAAGGGGGTTGCATTTTCCATTTCAGGGGAGGCTCCTGCCTTCCTTGACAGACACCTGTCTTTCCAAACCTAGACAGGACTATAACACAACAAATTGTTTCCCTATAATCCCTGAAGTGCATGGGAGAATGCAGAGATCCACTCACAGCCCGTGAGAAAAGGTGCTCACACTGGAGCAAGTAAATGCTGAAAAGCTGTAATCTAGTAGGAAACTCGAACAGAGAGAGAAGACCCTTGCTTCCAGAGATAAAGAGAGCTCTAACTTCCAAACTAGAGCAGCTTATCCTTAAAAACTATATCCCATGAACTAAATGACCCACGCTATGCAGGTTTGGGAAGACTGCACCGCTTGTGGGAGGGACTCATATTACAGCAGGTTGGGCGGGACTGCTATTTGTGAAAATTAAGACCACGCTAGGAAAGTTCGCAGAGAACTGTCTCCCATGGGAAGGACCCCACGGCACAGCAGAAGAAGGAAACTACTTTCCCTAAGCGAACTGAAGAAAGATTTTCCGAGTGAGAAACTGACTAACAGAACCCATGTTTTGTCTCCCTGCGGTGTTGGTGGGCAAGAGGGAGGGGCTGGGAAGAAGAAAGTAAGTGTTCTAAAGGTTTATTTTAGTTCTCATTACCCTCTTTTAATTCTGTTAATAATAAATTTTTAATACTGTTTAAATTTGAACTTATTTTGCCTTAGAGTGTTTTTTCCCCTAATCCTTATCTCAACTCATGAACCCTTTGTTTTCCCTTCCTCTGCTCAGCTATAGCAGAGGAAAATGAGTGAATGATTTTTTCGTGGGTGCCTGGCTTTTAACCAGTGTCAAACCACGACACTCAAACCCATCTTGTCTTCACCCTTGCTACTATAATCTTTTGTATCTGAATGGATTCCCTTTTAAGTCTATTTTCTCTATTCTTTAATTTTTGTAATGTTGAGTGCTTTTTGTCATTTTCTTTTACCTGCTACATATTTCAAAGGAACGATTAAAAATGTCAGAATGCCATAGTTTATAAGTCTCCATGGCAGTTGTTGCTATTAAATTATCTTTTCCGAAGTATTTGTGTGTGATGTGAGATTTAGATTCATTCTGAACCTCTCTTGGGATTTTCTCAAAGTTAGCCAAAATACCAAAAATATTATTTCTCTATCCAAGCAGATTTATTGTGTTTCAGTTTCCAGTTCACACATGAAGCAATGTGTTTGTATACAAGAGAGATATTTTGTTATTTCGGTTATAGATACAATTTAAAATTGTTCTTCTGTGATGGTATCAAGGCATGTTCTGTTATGATGGTGACTATATATAAAGTGGATCAGGGTTAATAGTTTTTCCTTGAAGAGCTGCTTAAAGGCAGAAACATGGTAAAATTTTCCAGGTCAAATGCCAGTAGCATACATCCTTTCATGCTCATGCAGGTGTAGTGCCATGAGACAATAGGCATGCTTGTTTTTGTGCTCAGGATGAAAGTCAAAATGAATCTGCAGGCACTTCTTTAAGAGGCTGTTTCTAGACCATTTGAATTCTCTCAAGTAAAAGGAAGGTTATTGTCTAAGCATCAATGTTGATAGGAAAGATGTGTGCTAATGTCTTTACAAACAATTCTATGGGTGAAGGTATGGGTGTTAACGTCTTTGAAATGGATCTTAATGTCTCCACTAACTTCAAGCCGAAGGTTTGTTACAGAGCCCAGACAGCTTGACTCCTGAAATAGACAAATGGATCAGCACAAGCCTGAGTTTCTGAACTTTGGGGGAAAATGACAGGTTCAAGGGGGGATATGTGGTAGGTGGTTCAGGAAAACTGTACCTTCCTAGTACCTCAGCCAATGGGGAAACGAAGAGGGCAACTTGTGGCCGGGAGTTTAGGATAAAAGGGAGGCTGTGCCCTCCAAAACCTCGAGAGAGTAAACTTCATGGGCGTGTGTCCCAGTGGACTCTCTCCCTTTATTCGAATAACATTGCAGGACTTCTCTGTCTCCTTTATGGACATAAACCTCTGATATCGTGAATAGTTTTCTAAACAATGTACACAATAGCTCCACACTGGCAGACAGCACTGTTTTTTGTGTCTGCAATACAGGACACTAGCATTGGCAGGGTAGGGTGCTTTTGAACCTGGGAAGTGGTGTGTCTTATGAATCTCTTGCTGGTGCGCTGTGATCGCTTCAGGCTGCTGGCTGGCTAGGCTTTTCAGAAGGCTTCACAGTACTCTAACACAGGTTAGGGAAAAAGGTGATTAATTACCATGTCTAGTCATCATTCACTAGAAGAGAGTGCATAGGAGCTTCTGTAGCAGTGTTTCAGCTTTAGTGCCACCTGCAACCACAAGCTCAGGATCACCATGGAGAGGATCTGTGCAGGGGACCATGTAAGGGTTCGATCTCCAGCAATCCTGGGGCTACAGATGGAGAAGGGACTGTCTTCAAAAAGCAAAGTGTGGCTCATGGGGGTAAAACGATTACTCACGACTGAAGCTTCCAGTGATTCCAAACGAAACCGTGATGTTGCAGGCATAACAGTAGAGGAAAAGGAAAAGGCAGGAAAAGAAAGCTAATGGGGCCGGTGGGGCGACAGGGCTGGCGTTAGCCGAGGCAAGGGAACAGAGTAGTGCCATGCCCAGCTGCCTGTGCACTCCATCACAGGTCCCCTGAATGAGTCCCCACGGCAGGGACAGACAGACACTTGCCACCAACCGCCTCGCCGGGGGAAGAAACCATCACCACCCTCAGCAGCACACGCAGGCACCTGGCACATCCCACTCCTATCCCATTGAGCCCCACATGAGACGCAAAAGAGGGCCCCGACATCTCTGCGTGTACACCTCGGCCATTCCACCCAGCCTCCCTGGATTGTGCCAGGGCGCATGCGTGGAGGTGTCATTATGCCTTATGGCTGAAGCTGCTGCCAGTAGCAGCCTCCTTTTTCCTCCTTCTCCCTGCAAGCTGCTGATCTGCGGATTCAATTTAACCCCCGCCAGACTAGCATTTGTCTCTCAACACTTTTCTTCGGGATTGATTATGTTGCCCCTTTCGTCCCGAACACCACCTGACCGCCTGCCTGCCTGCCCGCTTGCCCGCCCCTCCCGGGTCATTGTTACAGTCGGCCGCGTGGCGGGGCCGGGCCGGGTCGGGCCAGGCCACAGAGCTCTTTCTGTGGGGCTGAGGAGTACGGCTCACTCCTGCGAGGTTAGCAGTCTGGTGATCTCCCATGTCACGTGGTGAGCGTCACGCTCCCGCCCTGCGCAGAACCAGTTACCATTCCTGTGCCTGATGGGGAGAGTACTGGAGTTTTGCTTGCTTTGTTCCTTGATAGGAGCCTTTCGTCGTCTAGTTATCCTCCCTATGTGGGGGTGAAACGGGAGTGGCATGATTGGCTAATATTGAGCAATCTTGACGCGCTACGATTCTGTCTGCGCAGGCAGTTCAGCGGACAGCTTAGTTGGGCCTCTGGCTGCCGGGGTCCTGGTGTGACCTCTGTGAGGTGAGGCGAGATGTGAGTCAAGTGGGAGTTAGTGGGCGTTAGTGCGCGGTTGGTCTTTGATGGATATTTGGCTGCTAAGGTGGAGGTGGCGTGGAGCGGCAGATTTATGAGCTTGGAGGAGAGTGAGGCTGAGCAGCTGGAGCAGCAGCGGCGGGTGAAAGCGACTCGAGCATCATGGTGAGAGGGAGGATAGCTCCTATGTGTGGGCCGGTTGGGGGACTCGGGGTGCGGGACTGGATCTCTGGAGATGTAACCTCTCCACTGGAAGGAGCTGAATGGGTGAGAGGTACTTATGGATCTCAGTTGGCTCTGTGCTTACGAGCCGGGGGTAGGGGCCCTCTTTGCTCCTCTGCTCTCTTGTGACTTAGGGCTGAGGATGTGACTTATTAGGGAAGAGGGGATGTCTGGAGCAGAGGGTAAGCCAAAAAACCCAAAACACCCAACGCCCCCTTCTCCCCCAGCAAAAAGTGTTATAGCTGGTCTCTGTTACCAGTACTTGTTGGAGAAATACTGTTCTGTTTTCAATCTCACAACGACTTTATACTGGTATGTTTTTATGTCACAATGGTTATTTTCAAATCTGGTTCTTTTTCAGTCAGAAGTAGTCAAAATTGCTGCATTTTATGGTCTGTATCAGGTTTAAGATGCACTTTTCTAATTAGAAATGTGCATACGTGTATATATGGGTATTCACACCCCATATAGCCAAGAAAGAATAGAGCATGTAATGATTTGAATCAGCTGTTATCTTAAATGTATTTTAAAAGCTTTACCAAATGCTTTGATTTATGAGATATTTGGCTTCAGGAGACTTTTTAAATAGATGTCTTAGCATAGACACAAGCTATTGCACCTGTCAACTTACTGTAAATCAGCTTCTTGTAATACAGACAGAAACAGAGAAGAATGAAGCTTGACTGATGTAATTTCTACTAATGACAAGCTGTTTGGATATCTCTAGTTTAAATAGCAGAGAGATGGGTATTTTATGAGCTCACATCCTTTGCTATAAAGATATGCTGAACTCTGTGTTAAGGTCTTAATTACAACTTGCAACACCAGGATTGGCTGAGTCCACTTTTAATATACTTGCCAAATATGAGATATATGGGGCATCCTAGGACTACATTTGTACTGGTATAAAAAGTCCATTTTATATGTGCCATTAACACATATTTCTGATTCTACTTGCACATCTGTTAGTTCTGTTTGTTTAGGAACCTGCAAAGAAATGTGTAGCTGTTGGGTGGTTTGTGGGCCTTGTTTTGGGGTTTTGTTGTTGTTGTTGTTTTTCCCCTTTCATGCATATATTTTTTTTCCATAGAGGTTAGAATATTGAATCAAGAGATTTTTAAATACTTGTACTGTTAGTAGGATTCCATGGGTGCTGTCACCAAGCACTGTACTTGAAACTGGCTTTGGAAGGTTGTGGGCAAATAGCTAGTCCACTCAATGTAGATCCTTATTAAAAAAAATCTAACAAACCCCAAAGGCTTTTTTTTGTTGCCTGATGAGCTTGAAAAATCAGAACCAATTTTCCTTACTAGTTGCTGGAAGTATGGACAAATAATCCTTGCATGTGATTCCATGATATAAGGAAAATTAAAAGATTATCTGTGGTGGTCTGCTCTTATGCTGTTTGAAGGCTGCAATCTCCAGCTGCAAATCAAGAGCAGAATGAAATGTTCACCAGTTTCTTTTGCATTAAAAAGTTTATAAATTAAATTATCAACATAATTTGCTAGCTACACTATTCCAAGTTGTTGCCATTGGGACTCATGTATGTAGTTATTATGCTCACAAATTTAAATTCTACACAAAGATCCTAATACTACCCAAGGCCATGTTTTGACTGTTCAGCAGAGGCATCAAAGACAGTTTGTAAAATCATCAAGGTTGGAAGAGACCTTTAAGACCATCAAGTCCAACCATAAACCCAGCACTACCCCTAAACCACATCACCCCCTGCCAGATCCAGATGCCTCTTGAACACATCCAGGGATGGTGACTCCACCATTTCCCTGGGCAATTTGTTCCCATGCCTGACCAGTGAAAATTTTTCTAATATCTAATCTGACTCTCCCCTGTCTCAGTTTAAGGCCTCTTGTTCTCTCACTGCAGGCACGGGAGAAGACACCGGCCCCCGCCCCACTACAACCTCCTTTCAGGTAGTTGTAGAGAGCAATGAGGTCCCCCCTGAGCCTCCTCTTTTCTAAACAAATGCAGCTCCCTCAGCCATTCCTCGTAAGAGATGTTTTCTAGACCCTTCATGAGCCTTGTTGCCCTTCTCTGGACACACTCCAGCACCTCAATGTCCTTTTTAAAGCGAGGGGCCCAAAAGTGAATGCAGTACTTGAGGTGTTGCCTCACCAGTGCTGAGTACAGGGGGATGATCACTTCCCTGGTCCTGCTGGCTACACTGTTCTTGATACAAGCCAAGATGCCACTGGCTTTCTTGGCCACCTGGGCACACGCTGGCTCATGTTCAGCTGGCTGTCGACCAGCACCCCCTAGTCCCTTTCTACCAAACAGCCCTCAAGCCACTCCTCCCCCAGCCTGTAGTGCTGCATGGGTTTGCTGTGACCCAAGTGCAGGACCCGGCACTTCGCCTTATTGAACCTCATGTAGTTGTCCTTAGGCCATTGATTAAGTCTGTCCATACTCTCTGTAGAGCCTTCCTACCCTTGAGCAGATCAACACTCCCACCTAACTTGGTATCATCTGCAAATTTACTGAGGGCACACTCAATTCCCTTGTCCAGATCATCAATAAAGAGATTAAACACGTCTGGCCCCAAAACTGGGCCCTGGGGAATGCCACTAGCAACTGGATTTAGCTCCATTCACCACAACTCTCTGGGCCTAGCCATCCAGCCAGTTTTTTACCCATCGAAGAGTCCACCCATCTAGGCTGCGAGCAGCCAGGTTTTCTAGGAGGATGCTGTGGGAGATGGTGTCAAACACTTTACTGAAGTCTAGATAGACATCCACAGCCTTTCCCTCATCTACCTAGCAGGTCATTTTGTCCTAGAAGGTGTACTAGTCTGACAGCAAACCAGTGGGAGATTCCAAGTCAGAACTACAATTTAATAGGAAAATTACAATAAAGGCAATAGTACAGAAACACTGGCTTAAACTGACAGAGTCAGAATACAACCTGACACCCTGTCGGTCAGGGTGGTGGTAGCAGTTTGATTAAATGGTGGCTACAGTCCTTGTTAGAGTGATGAATGTGGTTCTGTCAAAGCAGTGATCCTGTAGAAAGATCTGGTCCTTCTCCAGTGGTGGTTGTCAAGCTCTTGTCCTCTGGGAATCCAGTGGTAGATACTGCTTGTGGTGTTCCGAGCCTCCAATTATATACAGGTTTGGTTCCTCCCCCAGGGCGGAGTAATACCGTCCCTGCCTGGCTCCATGAGTGCACAGGCAGGTTCAATATTGTAGTTCAGTAGTAAAGAGGCAGGAAGGGAATATGCTTTTCCTTCATTCCGAGAAGTGAGTTTATTACATCTTCACCCTCAAAGGGCAGGCAAGCAAATCCGGGGACAATGGGGCACCGAGGGTTTTTCCTGGGGCCGGGGGAAAGGCAGGATCAGGGAGCAGGGACCAATGGGAGAGCCCCAGGGGAGTGGCGAGGGGCCAAGGCCGCAGCCAACTGGGAAACCCAAACCGGAACACAGCAACCCAACAGAACCACGCACCCCGGGAGAAGCCCTTTGATCATTTTAACCTCAGCTGCCACAGCGGAGCATCTCACAATAGGATGATGTAATTTTATGAGTCATGCAGTGAGACCTTGATGGCCCATTAGCAGAGATAGCCCCCCAGAGGGAGTTATCAGGGCTGAGTCATGGAGAAGATAAAGAACACTGCCCCACCTGTTTTAACAGCTTATGAAGATGGTAATAGAATACATACTTTTGGTTACATCTTAAATTATAACCTAAGACAGAAGGATATCTGGTTGGTGACATAGGACCTGCCTTGTGGAAATTCATTTTGGCTGGGCTTGATCCCCTGGTTGTCCTGCATGTGTCATGCAATAGCACTCAGGATGATCTCTTCCATAACTTTGCCCAGAACTGAGATTAGGCTGACCAGCCTGTAGTTCCCTGGATCATCCTTCCAACCCATCTTGTAGATGGGCATTACATTTGCTAATTTCCAGTCAGTTGGAATTTCTCCAGTTAACCAGGATTGCTGGTAGATGATTGAGAGTGGTTTGGCAAATTCCTTTGCCAGTTCCTTTATTACTCTTGGGTGGATCCCATCTGGGCCCATAGACTTGTGAGTGTCTAATTGGCATAGCAGGTCACTAAGCATCTCCTCCTGAATTATGGAGGCTTCACTCATCTCCCCATCACCAACTTCCAGCTCTGGGAGCTGGGTATCCTGAGGACAACTGGTCTTGATATTGAAGACTGAGGCAAAGAAGGTATTAAGTACCTCTGCCTTTTCCTCATCCCCTGACACTACACTACCCTCTGCATTCAACAAATGATGGAGACACTCCTTGACCCTCCTTTTGCTGCCAAGGGACTTATACAAATGTTTTTTGTTTTCTTTAACTGTAGTGGCCAAATCAAGTTCTAGTTGTGCTTTGGCCCTTCTAATCTTCTCCCTACATGACCTCGTGACATCCTTATAGTCCTCCCAAGTTACTTGACCCTCCTTCCAGAGACGATAGATTATCTGTTTTTCCCTAAGTTCCAGACTAAGTTCTCTGTTTAACCAGGTCGGTCTTTTTCCCTGACAACTTGTCTTTCTATACATGGGAACAGCCTGCTCCTGAATATTTACCAATTCCTTTTTAAAGTACATCCAGCCTTCCTGGACTCCTTTGCCCTTCAGGACTGATTCCCAAGGGACTCTGTCAATCAACCTCCTAAACAGGCCAAAGTCTGCCTGCAGGAAGTCCAAGATGGAAGTTCTGCTGGTGCTCCCCCTTACTTCACCCAGTGTTGAAAACTAACATTTTGTGGTCACTATGCCCAAGATGGCCACTGACCACTACATCACCCACTAGTCCTTCTCTGTTTGCAAACAACAGGTCCAGCAGGGCACCTCCTCTGGTAGGCTCATTTACCAGTTGTGTTAGGAAGTTGTCTTCCACACGCTCCAGGAACCCTTAGACTGCTTCCTCTCTGCTGTTGCGACTGAGGAGCCGACGGAGGGAAACCGCACTCTCAGATGAGATCAGCAGAGTTTCGTTTATTACAAGTTTAGACTGTATTTTTATAATCACTCTAATTAGCTCATGTACAGTACAAAAAATAGAGCTCATAATTGGTTATCTGCTYTGCADGTTCATATCTYATTGTTTTAGTATGCTACGGTGGGAACTTTGGCTTCATCYCTTTCTCCTAACAGTCTCAGATTAACAGACTCCTCTTTTATCTGTTTTGTTGGCATTTAAAATACTTTCTCAGCCTGGCTTGCAGACATCAAGGACTTAATGTCCTTGACACCCCTTTCTGCTAGCCAGTGTTGCAAATATGGCTCTACACTCTGCTGTGTTGTATTTCCAGCAGACATCTGGCAAGTTGAAGTTGCCCACGAGTACGAGGGCTGGTGACTGTGAGACTTCTGCCAGCTGCTTGTAAAATGCCTCATCTGCTTGTTTGTCCTGGTTGGGTGGTCTGTAACAGACTCCCACCATGACGTCCACCCTGCTGACCTTCCCCCAATCTTTACCCAGAGGTACTCAACCATGTAATCTTCATCATCGTCAATTTTGATACAATCAAAACACTGTAATATACAGAGCTACCCCACCACCTCTCCTGCTTGTCTCTTCTAAAGAGCTTATAGCCATCCATTGCACCACTCAGATCATGTGAGTCATCCCACCGTGTTTCCGTGATAGAGACTACATCGTAACTTTCCCGTTGTATGATGGCTTCCAGCTCCTCCTGCTCACTGCCCATACTGCATGCATTGGTGTAGATGCACTTCAGCTGGGCTATGGATTTCACCCCCAACACAGGCATGCCACCCCTGGGCTCATCTCCAGTGAGCCTGGTCTTATCCCCTTCCCCCTTCAAGCCTAGTTTAAAGACCTCTCAATCAGCCCTGCTAACTCCTGGGCCATAATCCTTTTCCCCCTCTGAGTCAGGTGTACCCCATCCAACATGAGCAGGCCTGGTGCTGTGTAAGCCGCCTCATGGTCAAAACCCACAAAATTCCACTTATGGCACCAGCCTCTTAGCCATGTATTAATCACTTGTCTTTTCCTATTCCTTTCAGTATTATCCTATAATATTGAAGGAATTGAGGAGAAAACTACCTGTGTACCTACTCCTTTAACCAAGTGCCCCAGTGCCCTGAAGTTACCCTGGGACATTTTCCTTCAATCTCATCTCTACCCACCTAGAATACTAAGAGAGGGTAGTAGTCAGAGGGCTGCACCAAATCAGGAAGCTTCCTGGCTACAACTCTTACTCGAGCCCCAGGGAGGCAGCAGACTTCCCTGTGGGTTGGGTCCTGTCTGCATATCGGGCCCTCCGTTTTCCTCAGTAGGGAGTCGCCTATAACAATTACCCTTCTTTTTTCCTTTTTGGAGCTGGTTGCAATATGTCTGGTTGGCTGATTCTGCTTAGGCAACCCCCTAGGTGGTCCTTCATCAGAATCATTGTTTTCCTGGCCCTCAGTTTCCAGAGCCTCCTACCTATTCTGTAGGGGGATGTGGGGAGGGGAGGGAGGACGTGAGGGAATTTGCCTGCCACCCCAAGCAGGGATCTGCCTCTATTTCCACCCCCCCCTTCCCCCACCCCGCCGGTCTCCTAGGACACTCCACTAGGTTCCTCCACTTCCTGAGGTACGTTTGCCTCACAGGGCAGGTAGAGAATGGCTCTGCCAGTCAATCTCTTCCTCAGTTCTCTCTTTATATTT
This sequence comes from Paradisaea rubra, assembly GCA_003713215.1. Taxonomy (NCBI): domain Eukaryota; kingdom Metazoa; phylum Chordata; class Aves; order Passeriformes; family Paradisaeidae; genus Paradisaea; species Paradisaea rubra. The sequence continues at coordinate 23,142 of RAHL01000947.1, read as the reverse complement.
GGAGTTATCTTTGTAATGGCAGAACTTTCTATTTAAAAATCACTCTGGAGAGTAATAGCTTCCATAGTTCTTGCTCATGTGTTAATTGAGAAAATATGGGTAAACTGTATTTAAAAAATTTTGTAATAATATAACCTCACCTTATTTTTTTTTTTCCCTTAATTTCACCTTGGGTTTTTTCCCATTGTCATAGATCAAATTCTTTGGACTAGATCTTTTAATTTAATAATACATTTAGTATATATTAGTGTTCTGCATAATGGACATTATATATTGGTTGCTTCAGTGGTAATGATAGTTGTGATTTCAGAAATACCTTTATTCTGGTTGTGAGTTTTCTACAGCAATAACTTGATTTGTTTAGTAGTCATTAACAGAGAGTTCTATAGTCTTCATGTGTAGAGAACCTCAGTGAAAAAAATAAACAGGACTGTTAAAATGCAGTTGATTGGCTGTAAGGTAATTTTCTTTTTAAACAAAACACCTTATCTCAAAGGGAGTTGTGCTGTTGTTGACTACTTCAGTCTAGCAGTTTATGACCCTCCTTTGAACATGTGGAAAGATACTGGTCAAGAAAAGTGACCTTCAGGTGGGAAAGGCCCATGAAGGTGAACAGTTCGATGGTAGTCCTGACTTCCTTGTGTGTTCTTGATGCCACTCTATGAATCTTTTTTCTTCTCTGCTGTGCTTTAAACAGTGGTAGGAGCAAGAAACAAATTTAGGAAAACTTAGTTATGAAAACAAAACACCTCTAAACTTTGAAGAGACCTCCTGATGTAATGTCTTTCCCAAAGCTAGCTTTGTGGATACTTTATGCTTACAAACGATAAGATTTGCACGTGCCTTAGAGCCTTTAAATATCAGATTGTCAACCATATCAGCTATCATTCTGACTGTTTTGTAAAAGTAGTCTTCACAGAAAGCATTCATTTAAAGACTCGATAGAGTGAGCTCTCTTTTCTTTGGCAATCTTATAAAATATTTTATATGATGTAGTGGCCAATTTTAAATTACATTTGCATTTCAGCTGAGTACTTTCTTGTTTTTACTAGTGCAGCTTGAGCATGCACATAGGGATGAAAGATTTTGCATGTAGAAAAGCCCAGTCTAAAAGAGCAATAATCTGTTACTGATTAAATGGCATTTCAAATACATTGCGTTCATTTAGCTTCTAAACTTCACGAATGCCATTACATTTTTTCAACTGTACCAGATGAGTATTCGTTGTATTCTCCTAGAGACCTTGCTGATAGTTGCTAAAACAAAAGCTTTTCCATTTCTCACTTGAAAATTTGCAGCCTTTTTAGTATGTTTGTATGCTACTATTAAAAAAATTAAATTGATGTGCCTCGAATTAATATCTATAGAATCTATAGGATACTAGAATGCACTTGTAAAACCAAGATTTTTAAACAAGGCTTGTGTCCTAGGTGACCCAAAAAATGTGTATTGTATTCCATTTTACCTCTGCGTCAATCTGCGTAGTGTTACTGTCCCTTTAAGACCTGGGGGCCGGAAGCAGAACTGGAGTGTTTTACCCTGGGTTTGCAGAGGCGGGGGGTTCAGGGGGTCCCTTTAAGAGACAGGGAACAGGCACACAGAGTGTTCTTTCATTTGCTAAGAGAGTGCCCTGGGGCAGGTGGCAGAAGCTCTCTTCTGTTTCTCTCTGGGCTTTGGAGAATTTTGTAATACCTTTTCGTCCGCGGTTGCTAGGGGCAACCCCCATCTCTGGAGCTGGGGGAGGACGTATTCTTCGGACCTTTCTTTCGCTGCTGCTGCTCGGGACAGTCACACTGGGAAAAGTGGGACCCCTCTTCACTCTCCACGAGTTCCGGCCGCTGCCCCAGTTCCAGCTGCCACTGCCAATGGGACCAGGGCTGCAGCGCCAAGCCGGAGCTGATGGGACTGGGGCTGCAGGTTTCAGTGCTCGGCCAGTCCATTTTCTTCACCCCCCTGCAAGCAGCAGCGACACAGAACTGCAGCGCTGACACCAACTGGGTCCAGCCAGCCGCAAAGAAGCAGGGAAACTGACATTGCAGGTTCAGAGCTGCCCCAGACAACGCCAGCACCAGGGAAACTGACACCGCAGGGGGATGGTTGAGCTGAGTGGGGCTTCTCTGCCATTTTGTCTTTGTCCCCTGGGCCATGCGGTCGCCTATGGAGGCTGCCATATTGGGGGCGGGCCTTCTCTGCCATCTTGCTTTCTTTGTTCTTGGTGCCTGGTGGAACAATGCACTGGAAAGAAACTCTAATTCCCTTTCCCTGGCATCAAAGGCAAACAAACCTGACTAAAGTTGAGAAGAGGGTTGATCAATAGTTAACTCATGTAAGCACGAGTTAAGTATTAAGAGACAGCAAATGTTAATCACAAAACCTAAGAAGCAGGATTCGCCTTAATCTTGTCAAGAGGAACAGGATCTTTTGAAAACCAGCACAGAGACCGCTAAATCATCCAACGAAGGACTGTGCATGCTCCAGAAAGAAAGGTGAAAAGTGCATTGTGGCGAAGACTACTAATCTTCATCAGAAAGACCCCCGAGGAAGAAGAGGAGCCTTCCTCAGTGCGACCACCAGGGTACACAGCACATGCGTGGCATGTATGCTAATGATATTAATGGCTTCCAAAAGTAATTTGCATAACCAATCCTATCCCAAGGAATGTGATGAATTTTCATGAATTTTACCCATAATACTGGACTGTATGGAGTGCTGTGTGTGTGTTAGGAGGAGTGATCCTCCATGCACCCGGTGCCGAATAAAGCAAATACCCACTTCTTGGACTCTGTCTCTGAAGTGTCTCTTGGCCCAGTTTGGGGTGATTCAACTGGCACCCCAGATGGGACCCTAACTCTGCCTGGCTGCCAGATCCAGGGGTAAGCAGACCTCCCAGTCGTGACCCTGAATTTTCAAGGGGAGCTCAGCTGTCCTTTGGCTCACGGCAGGGGTAGACAAGGACCATCTGCACCAAATTAAGGCATTTGCTATTTTTTTAAAAAAAACAGAAATTCCCGCAGGTCTGGAGTTCAAGTCCCCGAGGGTGGGTTGAAAGTCCTGAGGAGACTAGGTCTCCCAAAAGTAGTCCCGTGCAAAAGGAAAGGTACCTTTAAGGGTTGGGGTTAGAGACCCCCAGGGGAAAGACTCCCCACTGTTGTATTAGGGGTTAGGGGCCCCAGGGGTTGGACCCCACTGTTGTGCCGTGTTGCTATTTTTTTTACTGTGTTATTATGGGTTTTTATTGTGGAATGAGTGGGAGAATGAGTGAATGAGTATAAATCATATAAACTGTTGGTTTGGAGTTCARCCTTGTTATCYGGAGGGAGGCRGATTGTATTAYTGGARGGGAAAGATTTTAGCTATTGAATTGAAAACATCCAGACCCCCAACGCCTTTCTAATATAGCTCCATCTGATTTCCCTTTTGAAATCCCGTGTTTAGTGTATGAAAACAGTTGTGAAGCTTGGACTTTGTGTGCATGTATTAATTGTGAGAGAAAGTGGTATTGTACTTCTACTAGAAGGAGTAGGTGGTGTCCAAGCTGCCGGAGGAGAGAGCTTGGTATCAGACTAGAAAGAGCAAGAATAAAGGACTTGGCAGAAAATAAAGGTGTAAATAATATTAAAGTAAGGGGAGAGTGGCAAAGACTAATGAGAGATTTGCGAAAAACTGGTTAGAAAGGTACAGCAAGTATATGTAAGAAGGGATGAGGAAAAGGCGAAAACAAAGGCAAAGGTGATGGCAGAGTTTTTAGGAATTGTGGACATTGTGGTTAATAGATTTAGGCGTTTAGTTCCCTTTTCTGCTTAGTGTTTTGTGTGGAGCCGTAAGGCTCCTGTTATGTGGTGCTTGTGCAGAGCCGAAAGGCTCCTGTTTGGAGGGGACCCACACCCCTGTGCCTTTTGTGTGTTTTGTTGTGAAAAGCCAAAATTGGCAGGTTTCAGTCCTGAAGCCAATTCGGCAGCTCCTGTCTTGTGGGGAACCCCCCATCAGTCTTTGGTTTATTGTGGAGAACTAGAATTGGCAGGTTCTAATCCTGAGGCCAATTCTGCAGCTGCTGCCTTGTGAGGATGGTGTTCTCCCTATGCAGGCCTAGGTATTTATCATGCTGCCTCATCTGTGCGGGCCATAGGAAAACTTTAGGGGAAAATGCCTGTCCTAGGTGGCCAGTGCAAAGAAAATGTTTTGTTGTCCTTCCTTGGTTAATTTGTTAGTCACCTCTCTACTCCTGGAGAGGACTTAATAAAAAAAAAAAAGGGATAAAGAGCAATTGGTTTACTAAAAAAAGATTGGTTACTAAAAAGGTGATTGGTTATTTAAAAAAAAAAAAAAAAAAGCTTTAGGCAATGGCATTACTTGCTGCCAAATTCAATAATGTCCAAAAGAAAAATCACTTGAACAAAAAGAGCAAACTGATAAGGTGAAGTGCTCCAGGGTGAAAAGCAGAAGCCTACTAAAACCCTGAGGGAAAAAAAAAAAGGAACTCAAATGCCCAATTCACAGGCTGCAGCTGCAACTGCAACTTGCAAAACTTTTAAAAGCAGTCTCACTCCTTCCGCTGAACAATCAACTGGAGGAAACCCCACTGAAAACCTGTGGGAAACAACAAAAGTGATGCAAAAAGCACTTCATAGAATAAAAGCTAAAACTCAACATGAATAAGTTAATGCAATTATATATATATATATATTTTTTTTTTCTTTCGGGGAAATTTGTTTCTTTTTTCTAAGAATGTCAAACATCCCTGCATTGAAGATAAAGAAAGCAGTTTGAGAGCAGAGAAACTGCAAGCAGCAAAATCACACCCAAATGTGATAACCCAAATGTGATAACCATTTCTTCACATGGACTCTGTCACTTTGTGTTAGCCCCAAGAAGTTTTACTTCTTTTTAATAATCGGTCTAGTGGGCCAAATTTTCACTTTTCTTTTATAAGAACCTACCAACATGAGATAGAGCTGCATGAAAACCAATGAAATTTAAAGTGTCACCATAATTGCTTGCATTGTCAGTTTGTTAATGTTTGTAATTTGTGTTTTCATTGCAAGTGACTTGGTGAGAGATCAAATAGTAGTTAAAGCATTCTACATATTCTTGAGTTTGGTTTTTGTATAACTTGTTTTGTCTTTTTACTGAAACATGGTGTGGCTAAGGTCTTATGGATGTATAATTTGTCTCAACCAATTTTATCCTGAGAGTTGGTGTAAGAATTTGTACATAATTGAAATCATACAAATCATAACCTTCCCAGTTCTGCCTCAGAAGGCTTCAAAATTATTATAATTTGGCTAAATTTTTTTTATTTACTAATTAGTGAATTAAAGAATCTTGACAAAAGACAAGCAAATGCTTCATAAGAAATGATTGAATCCCCCTTCCTAAACCAGGAGGGGTAGCCATGGACTGCAAATAAGACATAAATAAAATACAAAGAAGCCTTCTACCAGCTCTCAAACTAAAGTGCTGTTGAGTCTTATGCCATATGGCTTAAGAGGGTATTTTAACTTTGCCTCACCCCTCCTATTTATAGCACATTCTGCAATCTCAGTTGTGGGTGCAGAATGTGATGAAGGCAATTTATTCACTAAAATTAAAAAAAAAAGGCTGCTTGGGATAATAAAACTAGGTTTAAAAGAGAATTAATTTCATTTTTAATCCCACCAATAATAAAGCCACAGTTTCTAGTTTGTGTCAAAATTAAATTACAGCAGTGCTATAATCTGTCTCCTAGAAAACAGAGCATAGCCCTCATGTAACGATATGTTTACGAGAACATTTTGTATGAAAATGTTGTGTGTTAATTTTGTATCATAAAAACTAATCCTTCATAATGTATAAAATTATCCAGCAGAGTAAAAATATTATTATAACAAAAACTGTATAAAGAAGCTACAACCACAAAAGCCTCCCTGAAGATACCTGACTAAGACTTTAAACTGTAAGTTAAACCACTAAGATTAGAAAAAAGGAAAACCCATTCTTTAATCATCTCAGGCCTAGGAGAAAAAACAAACAAACAAACAAACAAGGCTGAAAGAGGAGAAATACCCATAGATAGTGAAATAACAGATCAAGTGATCCCATTGATGCCATGATGATTTTTGTCTTTTCTTTTATACCCCTGTTATACCTTTTTACAACTTCTGTATTCTTAGTGCTTTAGCCTACATTCTTGGACTTGTTTGTTAAGCTAGGAGACTAAACATTTCAGAAGCTTCGTAGTTAGGGAGCAATATGCCCCAGACCCCAAGGTCCTCTCCAGAACACATTTTGTAAACTAAGATAGAACCATCCAGGGGAAGGTTCCTTGGGGGGGGCTCACTCAAGCCTCTCATTGGGGAATTTTTTTGATAGATATGCTAATTAGTAAGACCTATAATGTTATACCCGATCTTTTGGGGAGGTGCATTGCAGTGTGCATGGAGGTGCATTCGACCTGGACGTAGTGCATCTAAGGATCCTTAAAATAAATACCAAGGTAAAATCCCTTTTTCCCTTCTAACTGTGTTTGACTCTTGATTTTAAGACCAGGAAAAGGCATCACCATTAGTATGGGATGTTGAAATTCCAGAGAGATCAAAATGGGCTTCCCCAGTGATTACTGAACTACTGGAAGGGGCACAACCAGTGTCAGTTAAACAATATCCGCTAAAGCATGAAGCATGAGTAAGAATAGAACCAATAATTGCTAAATTTATTAATCAAGCGTTGTTAAGAGAGTGTAGATCTCCCTACAATACCCCAATTCTACCAGTACAAAAGCCAAACGGAAATTATCGATTAGTTCAAGACCTGAGGGCAATAAATACAATATCAAAAACACTTCATCCCGTAGTGGCCAATCCTTACACTTTACTTACAAAATTACAAAGTGACTGGATGTGGTTTTCAGTTTTAGATTGAAAGGATGCCTTCTTTTGTCTGCCATTAGCTGAAAGCAGTCAGGAAATTTTTGCCTTTGAATGGGAAAACCCCAAAACAGAGGAAAAAAGCCAACTTACATGGACTGTATTGTCACAAGGATTCAAAAATAGCCCCACGATATTTGGAGATCAATTAGCCAAAGAACTGGAAGCCTGGACACCGCCACTTGGGGAAGGTATACTTCTGCAGTACATTGATAACCTACTAATAGCAACAAGAACCCGTGAAGTCTGCAAAGACTGGACTGTAAGTCTTTTAAATTTTCTGGAACTAAGTAGATATAGGGTCTCCCCTGGAAAGGCTCAGCTAGTCCTCCAGAAAGTTACATATCTGAAATATGAACTGGCAGGAGGAGAGAGAGCCTTGGGAAATAACAGGAAAGAGGCAATTTGTCAAATGCCCCGACCAACTACAATCAAAAAACTGAGAACTTTTCTGGGAATGACAGGATGGTGTAGATTATGGATCTACAACTATGGACTAATTGTGAAACCCTTGTACCAGCTCCTAAAAGAAACTGAGGGGACCCACCTATGCTGGACACCAGAGACTAATAATGCATTTGTAACTCTGAAACATGAGTTGAGGCAAGCTCCGGCATTAGGCATACTCAATGTCACTAAACCTTTTCTGTTGTTTTCACATAAGAGGCAAGGACTGGCGCTGGGACTTTTATCGCAGAAGCTGGGACCCTACAAAAGGCCAGTGGCTTATTTCTCCAAGCAGCTGGACATGGTCAGCTGAGGATGGCCTGCCTGCCTGCATGCAGTGGCAGCTGTGATCCTGAACATAGAGGAAGCTCACAAGTTCACAATGGGCCAACAGATAACTGTTTTTGTCTCTCATACAGTGTCAGCAGTGCTCACACAGAAAGGAAATCACTGGTTAACCCCATCCCACTTTCTCAAATACCAGGCTGTCCTAGCAGAATCAGAAGATGTGAGTATCCAAGTAACTAACATCTTAAATCCAGCAGCTTACCTCCAGGGCAAAGTTACTGAGGAGCCCCTACAGCATGACTGCATCGAAACCATGGAGGCAGTTTACTCCAGCCACCCAGACTTGARGGACTCTCTGCTAGAAAATGTGGACAACTGGTTCACTGATGGAAGCAGCTATGTCAAAAATGGTAAGCGGCTTGCTGGGTATGCARTTACAACCASAGAYGCMGTCATTGWAGCAAATCCGTTACCTGTGGGGACATCAGCTCAAAAGGCTGAAATAATAGCCCTAACTCGAACCTTGATATTAGCTGAAGGAAAACCTATCAACATTTGAACTGATTCAAAGTATGCTTTTGAGGTGGTACACGCTCACAGGGCTATTTAGAAAGAAAAAAGTTTATTGACCTCACAGAAGAAAGAAATCAAGCATGCTACTGAAATTTTACAGTTGCTGGAAGCAGTGTTAAAACCTTCAAAAGTAGCTATAATGCATTGTAAAGGCCACTCCCAGGGTAACACCATCCCTGAACTGGGAAATGCTATGGCAGACAAAACAGCAAAGGCAGTGGCTAGTGGGGTTCAAGTTCAAGCCCTAGCTTTAATCCCTTCTAGCATTCTTACGGATAAAAAACCCCCACTATATGACATTGATGATTTAAATTAATACAAGAAGGAAAAAGACAAAGACAGGTGGACTAGAATAAAAGATCTCATAGTCATACCCAGAAAACTGTTAAAATTATTTATCCAAAGCAAAAATTCTAAAGAACATTGGAGAGTTGACGCTTTACATAACCACTTAAAAGACAAAGTAATAGCACCAAAATTAAAAGAGACATAACTTCCACTTGTAAAATCTGTCTTAAAAATAACCCTAGTACCACTGTTAAGCTAAACACAGGGACTATCCCTAAAGGAGTTTTACCAAGGAATGTGTGGCAAATTGACTTTTCTAAATTACCTAAAAAAGAGAGATTCAAGTATCTCTTAGTCCTCACAAATACTTTTTCAAGTTGGCCAGAAGCTTTCCCTTGTAGAACAAATAAAGCTAAAAAAATTGTTAAAGCTTTAGTACAAGAAATTATTCCACGATTTGGAGTACCCAGGGTAATTAATTCTGATAAGAGATCACACTTTGTAACCCAGGTAGTGCAAGGAGTGAGTCATCTGCTAAGTATATTAAGTCTCTTTCAGGAAATCCACTCCAGGAAAAATGGGAAGGACCTTACAATTTGGGACAAAATGCGAACATTGCATCATATTACCTTAGATAATGCTTCTTAGAAGTTTAAAGAAATATAAGATAAACTTACAGCATAGTTACCCAACTTATCCTGGCTTAAACAATTGTTTGTAATAGTTATTTGTGTTATTACATTGTTATTTGCTGTTTGTATTAATAGTTATTGTTATATGATATTATGTACTTAGAATTGCAATGCTTATGCTCAATGGCAAAAGCACAAACTTAGAAACAAGATAGAGAAGGGTACTTACTTTCAAGACATGCAAGATTTGTAAAGAATTACAAATGACCAAAGAAAAGGGGGGATTGAGAAAGGGGTTGATCACTAGTTAACTCATGTAAGCACGAGTTAAGTATTAAGAGACAGCAAATGTTAATCACAAAACCTAAGAAGCAAGATTCGCCTTAATCTTGTCAAGATAAGAACAGGATCTGTTGAAAACCAGCACAGAAACCACTAAATCACCCAACGAAGGACTGCGCATGCTCCAGAAAGAAAGGTGAAAAGTGCATTGTGGCGAAGACTACTAATCTTCATCAGAAAGACCCCCGAGGAAGAAGAGGAGCCTTCCTCAGTGCGTCCACCAGGGTACACAGCACATGCGTGGCACTGTCGTGGTTTGACACAGCTAAGCGTCAAGCACATTAAATCTGTTATTTTTCATAAGGGGAAAATAAGAAAATACTGAGGAAAACTAGAGAGCTGCGAGGCAAAACAGGTTCAAACTTAAACAGTTGCTGTACAAAGAAAAAGTTTATTACTAACAGAATTAAAAAGTAAAAAAAAGAAATAACAAGAAATTAAAGCAAACCTCCCCTCTCTTCTAGCACTTCCCTCCTTTTACCCAACTTGCACAAAGGATAACAGAACATGGGATTTTAGTCAGTGTTGCAGTTCTTGAAAAGTCTCTTTCTTATGCTTAAGGAAAAAAGGGTTTCTTCTGTTTCACATGGTTCCCAAACTGCCACCAACAGCAGACCTGCCTGGAAAGAAACAATCTGCTGTGGCGTAAAACATCTCTTCCATGAAAAATCTCACAGTTCCTTCAAACTGCCAAACATGGGCCATCACATGGGGTTATTAATCTTTTTTAAGGATGAGTTATTTTGGCCTGAATACAAAGGCTTTCTTCGCCACAAGTCTCTAAAAGCCTCTCACTGCTTCTATATAGCCTGGCATGGGCACTCTTCACAATCTTCACGGGCCACATGTGAATTCTCCATCCCCCCATGTACTTCAAATGGATTAAAGAGACAAACAGTTTGTGATATTACAGTTTCTTACCACGGCATGCAAAAAGTATTTTTAAGCTACGCGCGAAAAAATGTGGCACCGCCCCTTTTCTCCTGTTGCCATTTCCAGCTTCCTCTCACATGACTCACTTTCTCTCTGACTCTGAAGCTGCCATGTTGAAGTGTTCTTGTTCAGGCTTTACAGTGGAGAAAGCCTTGCTCCCTTTGTGCTGCTAGCTGCATGGTGTCTTCAGTTCAGCACAAAGTGTGCTGGCTGCAGACAGGAGGCTACGCTGGCTCCTGCTGGCTCCGCCATGTAGTGGTTTTAAGCTAAATTATACATTGCTTTTTTGATGTCTTTTCTGTGAGATAAGCATTAGGAGAAAAGCAAAGCAGGCACAAAACTTGACAGAATATGAAGAGGTTTGTTAACAGACTTAATGAAGTAAAGAAGGCAACAACATAACAAACTTTCAGAACTCTTTTTCTCCCCCACTTTTCCCCTCTCCCAATTAGTATCACAGTTTTAGGAAAGGGAAGAAAAAAAGGGTTTTCTCTCCTGCTTTACGTGGTTTTACAAACTGCCACCATTTGCAGGTTTGCTTAGCATTAAACAATCTCTGCTAAGGTGTAACACATCTCTTTTCCATGAGCCCTCTCACAGCTCCTTTAACTGTAAAACACAGGCCCTCACATGGGGTTATTACTCGTTTAAGGATGAATCATTTTTCTTTTTGGCTTGAACATAAGGCTTTTTCTTCGCCACCAGGTTTTAAAAGCCTCTCCCTGCTTTATATATATCCTGGCCTCGGCACTCTTCAACCTTTTTACAAGCCACTCGAAAAAAAATGTCCATCCCCCCATGTACTTTAACATGGATTAAAGAGACAAACAGTTTGCAATATTACAGTTCATACCACGGTGAGGAAAGGAGATTTTTAAGCTCCGCGCGGGACCACGCAGCACCGCCCTTGTAGCTTAGTCCCACGTGATCCCGCTTTCTCTTTCTCTCTGGCTCTGAAAGCCGTCATGTTGTAGGGTGTTACCCCCCTGCTCCCTCTGCGCTGCCGGGTGCACAGTGTGGAAAAGGAGTGTCTTCCTCTGTTCATCGCGAAGTATGCTGGCTGCACTGAAGGCTCCGCCAGCTCCCTCTTCCTCAGGATACCATGTCGGATAACCTCAGCCCTGTAGCCAGCCATAGCCACCCGCGGCTCAGGGAATAGTTCTCCTCCCCACAATCCAGAGTCCGTGCTGCAGCGTTAGGAAAAGGGGCAGGAGGCAGAGAGGCAGGGGGCAGGGGCGCCCGTCCCCAGCCCCGCGGGCCGGGCAACGGGGGCCCACCCCTCCCTCTCTCCCCGTCCCTGCACCAAGCCGGAACGGAAAAAACTTTTTTTCCAAAACCCGCCTTCCACAGGGTTTAAATATGTGAAATTGAGAGAAGCATGATTGGTTTAAAGAACTGCCTGTCAGTTCGGGTCAAACCACGACAACAGTGGAGAAAGCCTCTCTCCCTTTGTGCTGCTAGCTGCATGGTGTCTTCAGTTCAGCACAAAGTGTGCTGGCTGCAGACAGGAGGCTACGCTGGCTCCTGCTGGCTCCGCATGGAGAGGAGAGGGACCCGCTGGTCCCAAGAAGCCGCGCCGGATGGGTTTAGCTGTGTGGCAGTCCATGGCTGGTTTTAGCTGCCTGTGGCTCTGGGATAGTTCCCTCCCCAGCGACCCAGGGTCCATGCCGGGGCGTTGGTAAAAGGGGAAGGGGGCAGGGGCCCCAGCCCGGCGGGGCCCGGAGGCTCAGAGGCCCCGTCACCTTCCGGCAGGTGAGCTGGAATGAAAAGGAAATTCCTGCCTTTCCGCGTGGTTTAAAGACACAGAAAGGCACAAAGTTAATTTCTCGGCATAGAGCAGCGATAGGGGATACACATCATAAAATGGTGGAGAATGCGGGCAAATTGATGAGAGCTGTGAGATAAAGATTAATTAGGAGAAATAATAAGCAGAGGAGTGTGTATCTGTGTCCTTGAACAACTGTTTTGAAAAGTTCACTCGGTTTTTTCCTCTCCCCCCTCTCAGGCTCAGTTTAAAGGCACAGAAAGGCACAAAGTTAATTTCTGGGCATAGAGCAGCGATAGGGAATACACATCATAAAGTCACCCCAAGACAGGCACATATGCTAATGATATTAATGACTTACAAAAGTAATTTGTATAACCACTCCTATGCCAAGGAATGTGATGAATATTCATGAATTTTACCCATAATACTGGACTGTATGGAGTGCTGTGTGTGTGTGTTAGGAGGAGTGATCCCCCACACACCCGGCACCAAATAAAGCAAATACCCGCTTCTCTGACTGTCTCTGAAGTGTCTCTTGGCCCGGTTTGGGGTGATTCAGATCCACCTGAGGGAGATGGCAGAAGTACTCACAGAGGCACTTTCAATCATTTGTCATCAGTCCTGACTAACCAGAGAAGTTCCAGTTGACTGGAATTCAGCAAATGTGACTTCCATTTTCAAGAAGGGCCTGAAGGAGGATCTTGGGAACTACAGGTCTGTCAATCTGACCTTGTTGCCAGGGAATGTAGTGTAGCAGATCATCTTGAGTGCCATCACATGGCACATGCAGGACAACCAGGGGATCACACCCAGACAGCATGGATTTAGGAAAGGCAGGTAGGTCCTGCTTGAGTAACCTGGTCTTGTTCTAGGACAGGGTGACCCGTTTAGTACATGAGGGAAAGGCTATGGATGTTGTCTACCTAGACTTCAGTAAAGCTTTTAACACCACTTCCCACAGCATTCTCCTGGAGAAACTGGCTGCTTATGTCTTGAACAGTGTAGTGGGTTGACCTTGGCTGGGTGCTAGGTGCCCACCAAGCTGCTCTATCATTTTCCTTCCCAGTGGGACAGGGGAGAGAAAATAAGATGGAAAACAGCTAATAAGTTGAGATAAGGCAGTTTACTAAGGAAAAAAAAAAACAACAAAAAAAAAAAAGTGAAAGTTTGCATGCTCAGAAGCAAAGGGAAAAAATTAATCTCTACTTCCCATCAGTGAGTGATATTCAGACACTTCTCAGGAAGCAGGGCTTCAGCATGCGGAGCGGTTGCTCTGGAAGGCAAACATTGTAGAATAATGAATGCCCCCCCCCCCGTTCTTCCTCCCTCCCTTAGCTTTTATACCTGAGCTGATGTCATATGGTATGGAATATCCCTTTGGTTAATTTGGGTCAGCTGGCCTGGTTGTGTCCCTTCCCAGGATGTTGCCTACTCCCAGTCCCTTGATGGGGAGGGAGAAATGTTACAGAGACAGCTCTGCTCAGCAGTAGCCACAACAATGGTGTGTTATCAACACCTTTCTAGCTACCAATGCAAAGCACAACACTGTGAGGGCTGCTAAGGAAAAATGAATTCTATCTCCGTCAGACCCAATACAACCTCCACCCCTTATTCCATATCATTTGCATCATACTCGGATCCCACATAGTTTATATATCTTCTAACTGTTCCACTGTATTTATTTCTCATTACTGGAATCCCTTCTTACCCACACATACAACTTAAAGTACATCCTTAAACCATCTCTATACCAAACACATTTTTATTAACTACTATCCCCCATCCTTTCACAGAGAGATATTATTTTCCCATTTCATGGGCTTCCTCCAGCCCTCCAGGTCCATGACATGGGCTCCATTCCATAAGGATGGGTGGTCAGGACAGGAGAAGCAGCATACTTGATTGTTGGGCATTGGCCCGGCTTGGGTCATTGTCGCATTCTCCTTGCTCCTTGCAAAATTCATTCTTCATCAGTTCATGTAATTCCTGCTACTTTACTTCCTGCAACCTACAACTTACACCACAGATTATTTTTCCCCCAAAGTTATATCTCCTTGAAGCACACACCAGGTCTCCCCATCCTTCCACATTACCCACCAAGTACACCCAGGTCCTTGGGCAAAGACAATCCCACAGATAGGTTTGCCTTTTCCCATGGGAGGAGAAATGCACACCGACTTCCCTAGCCACTTCCCTATGTGTAGTGCAGGGACCTTATCTCCTCCCGCAGTGTGTAAGGGTTTTGTTTGGGCAGGACCAGGGCGGCTGGCAGATGCCCTAGTATTAACCAGCCAAGTGGATTCTGCTAAATTTGCATCCCAATGCTTCCATGTCCCATTACCTAACACTCAACATAGTGTTCAGCAGTCCATTATACCTCGCAATCTTTCCAGAGGCTTGTGGGTGGTAAGGGATGTGATATACCCACTCAGTGCCATGTTTCTTTGCCCAAAAGTTTATGAGGTTATTTCTAAAATGAGTCCCATTGTCTGATTCGATTCTCTCTGGGGTGCCATGTAGCCATAAAATGTGTCTTTCAGGGCCTGAGATGGTGTTTCAAGCAGTAGCACGGTTTACTGGGTATGTTTCCAGCCAGCCAGTTGTTGCCTCCACCACGGTGAGTATGTAGCTCTTACCTTGATGTGTTTGTGGCAGTGGTCGAATGTAGTCAATTTGCCAGGCCTCACCATATCAGAAACCCATCTACTGCCCTCTATTCCAAGGAGATTTCACTCATGTGGCTTGCTTGATTGCAGCACATTTCACATCTGTGAATAACCTGTGTGATAACCTCCATGGTAAGGTCCACCCCTGATCACAAGCCCACCTGTATTTTGCATCCCTTCCTAGATGTCCTGATGTTCCATGGGCCCATTGGGCTATAAATAGCTCACCCTTGGTTTGAAAGACAGGTGTCTGCTAAGGCAGGAGCCTCCATTGGAATGGAAAATGTAACCGCCTTCCCTCCAAATTATTATAATTTTGAAATTAAGGGGTTTTCAGGCAATTATATGAGAAATAGGAACAACAGTTCTTTACTAGTATTTATAATAAGGCAAACAAACAACAATAACTATGGCAGTGTCCCGGTTTGAGACAAATTCGGAGGAGCATCCGAATTTTACCATCCTCTGATAGAAGGCAGGTTACAGCCACCCCTCCCCCACCAGGTCCAGGAAAAAAATTTTTCCTCGGAGAAAAGTGAAAGGGAAAAAAACTATTCATTTAACAGACACAATGCACAATGGGAAAAGAATAATGCTAAATAATAAAACCTCTCGCTGTGGAGAGAAACCTGGGAAGATTTCAGTCCTTTCTGTGGGTGTGGTCTCTCCCTCTCTCTCTTCTCTGGAGCTGGGTTCAACGTAGACCCCTCCAGGCCTCAGTGGGAAGCTCTCCTAGTGAGTTCTGGTGTTCTCAACAGTTCCAGAAGAGAA
>RAHL01000945.1:21501-32150 GCA_003713215.1 Paradisaea rubra | reverse complement strand
TCTGATCCCAAATCTGGGATCCCCCGGCTCTGCTCCCACCCTCGGGATCTCCCAGCTCTGATCCCAAATCTGGGATCCCCGGCTCTGATCCCACTCCCGGGACCYCCGGGCTCTGCTTCCTGGCACAACCCGATCCAGGAGTCCCCTCTGGGCATGGGAACGACCCTGGGGAGGAGAATCCCGGGATAATCCCGGGCTCCGGAGCCGGGATGGGGGCTGGATGTGGGGACAGATGTCACCCGGGACGCGCAGTGACAAACCCGGCTGAGAGATCCGGACAAATTCGGGGTGACACTGGCGGAGCTGGGGGGCGTGGGCGTGGCGTGTCCCCCATCCCGGCCGCTTTGGGACCCTTGTCCCCCCCTCGGTGGCCGTGGCCGGGCGGGGAGTGGAGGTTCCGCTGCCGGCGGGGCCGGGGCTGGCCCTGCCTCCTCCTCCTCCTCCTCCTCCCCTCGCTGCTCCCGCTCCCACATCTGCAGCTGGAATTGCAATTTGAGGCTCTGCCTGGGCCGGGACAGGGAGTGGGAGGAAGCCGGAGCGCGGGGGGCTGCGCGGGGCCCCGACGGGGACGGAGCGGCGGGGACAGGACGGGGACGGAGCCGCGGGGACAGAGCCGCGGGCACCACCCCGGCGGGCACAGCCCCGGTGACAAAGCGGGGGCCGCACCGAGGGGTCCCCAACCCGTGTCCCTGCCCCCCACAGCGGTGAGTGGCCGGAGGGGCTGGGGGGGGAACTGGGGGCCAGCAGGGCGTGGGGACGTGGGGGTCAGCCCTGTCCCCTGGCCCAGGTGAGGGTGGCACTGCCCCGGGGGTCTCTACCCGGTTTGGGGGCACTGGGGGGGGGTGCCAGGACGCCGCGGGCTCTTCCCAGTGGGAATGGGGGGCTGTGGGCGCGGGGGGGAGTGGGGATGGACGCTCTGCCACTGTCCCCGTGTGTCCTGTCCTGGGGGACACCGCTGTGACCATTGGGGACACCGCTGTGACCATCGGGGACACCACCAGGGACAGTGCCACAATGCGCCAGCACCGTGCCGGGGACACCCCTGGGTGGCTTCCGTGTCCCAGCCCGTGGCTGAGGGGACAGGGAAGGGCTCCAGGGAACCCCAACAGCTTCTGCGGAAGGTTTGGGGTGTCCCCGACCCCACAGCCGTGCTCAGCCCTGGCGCAGGGGGGATGTGGGGACAAACAGCTTCTTCTGTCCCCGCAACATCTGGATCGGAGCCCCACAGCTGCCCTGAGCACCCCGGGTGCCCCGTGGGGACACCTSGAGTTGTGGGGACAACCCGAGTTGTGGGGTCACCCCGAGTTGTGGGGTCACCGTGCCAGGCCAAGCCGGTGTCCCCGTGCCACTCTCGGCCGTGCCACAGCCCCGCTGTCGCTCCTGGCTCCTCCACCCTGAGCCCGTCCCAAACTTTGTTTCCTTTCCCCGTTTCCGCGAGCCCCYGCAGAGGCGGAAATGGTGGAAAATCCTCAAAATCGCCGCTCCTGCCAGAGGCAGCCCCGGAGCCACCGGGATCCTGCCCTGGAAGGGACCCCCAGAGTCGGGGACTTCGTGTTGTGTCCCCTGGGTGACAACAGCGAGGTCACTGCCCGGGGCTGGGGGACACCTCGGGGGGTTGAGGCCACCCACCCTCCTCGCGGGGACCCCAGCAGGGGATTGGCACCTTGGGGACAAAGGTGGCTGTCGGCCACCCCCTGCCAGTCCCAGAGAAGGAGGATTTTGGCCACCCAGAGCCTGAGGGTCAGCACAGACCCCCGGAGTGACCCCCTGGACACCCGCCATGGCCATGGAGGGACAGGGAACGAATCCACGGAGCCRCCGAGGGCTGGCGTGTCCCTCTGGATCTGTCCATCCGCGGGATGTGGGAGCTCAGACCGTGGGGTTGGGGACRTTGGGGACATCCCTGCACATCCCAAAACCCGAACCCGAGCCCCAGGCAGCGCTTTTGCTGGAAAAGACACAAATCCCGCAGTTGGGGGCTGATTTCCGGAGCGTGTCCCTGCAGGAAAACCTCCTGGAAAGCCCCATTTTGGTGGAAACGCCCCTGGACCACCCCCAACCTGCCAGGACCCCCCTCTGTGTCACCCCAGGGCCACCAGCACCGCTGTCCCCACCCGCAGCCCCGGGGTGGCCRGAGCTGGACCCCCCCATTCCAGGGAAAGGGTCCCCACCTGCCGTTTGTATCCTAAAGGGGTTTTTTTTTGGGAACAGGGAAAGCTGTGGGGGCCGCCAGCGCGTGGGTGGGTTTGGCTCGCGGCGAGGCCTCTCCCGATGAGCTCAGCCCGATCCCGAGCCGCTGGATTTGCGGGATGAGAGCGGCCGGTGCGGGCTGGGGGGCTCGGAGGTGCCGGGATGCCGCGGCCTCGGGAAGCGAGCCAGGAGCCGGGGTGTTATCCCGGGAGGAAGATTTGGAGCTGGTCCAGGCTGGGTCTGGGATCCCTTTGGCCTCCGCGCTTCCATCGGGAAAATAAGTTGGGGTTTTTCCTAAACAAGACCCCAAAAAAGGGCTTTGGCTGAGGGTAAAAATGTGCAGGAGCAGCGATTCCCACACGTCCGTATCCCACACATCCGTATCCCACACATCCGTATCCCACACRYCCATCTGTCCRACCTGCTCGGTGACAGGCACTCGGGCCCCTGTCCCCGCAGTGGCCGTGACAGCCGGTGACACCCCAGCGGTGACAATCGCATGTGCCCCAAACCGCGACAGCCGCTCCCACACCCCGTTGTGAGCTGGGATTTGGGGTCCCCTCCTGCCAAATCCTACAAATCCCAGCCCCGTCCCCGGTGCGTTTTTGGGGGGGATCAAGGATGGGGTCACACTGAGGGGACACCGCGGCCACCCCACGCTGCCGAGGGGACACGGGGATGGATTTTGTCCCTTTCTTTTTCAGGCCATGGCGATGCTCCTGGAGCCCGGGATGCAGAGCCTGCGGATGGGTAAGGATGTCCCCAGGGGGTGGCACCGGCTCACGTGTCCCCTGACCCCCCCCAGAAGATCTTTCTGTGTCAGGGTCCCTCGCTGTCCCCCCTCCGCATCCCCACCGTAGCTCCCACACCGGAGAACCAGCTGTGGGAGGAAACCCGGTCCTTCCATCCCAAACCCGATCCCGCCATCTCAAACCTGATCCCTCCATCCCAAACCTGAGCCTGACATCCCAAACCTTATCCTGCCATCCCAAACCTGATCCTGCCATCCCAAATCTGAGCCTGACATCTCAAACCAGATCCTTCCATCCCAAACCTGATCCTTCCATCCCAAACCCGACCCTTCCATCCCAAATCTGAGTCTGACATCCCAAACCCGATCCCGCCATCCCAAACCCGATCCCTCTGTCCCAAACCTGAGCTCTCCATCCCAAACCCGATCACGCCATCCCAAACCTGATCTCTCCATCCCAAACCTGATCCCGCCATCTCAAACCCGATCCCTCCATCCCAAACCCGATCTCCCCATCCCAAACCCGATCTCTCCATCCCAAACCTGAGCCTGCCATCCCATACCCGATCCCGCCATCCCAAACCTGATCCTGCCATCCCAAATCTGAGCCTGACATCTCAAACCAGATCCTTCCATCCCAAACCCGATCCAGCCATCTCAAATCTGAGCCCTCCATCCCAAACTCAATCCCGCCATCCCAAACCCGGGAGTGTGGAGGCCACAGCAGGAGTCAGCCCCACCCCCCCGATCCCGATCCTTATCCGCAGGAATGGGATTTCATGTCCAAGGCTCTCCAGAGCCCCACGGGGGGGTCACGGGTCCCCCCGTCTCTGTCGCACGCGGAGGCGGCGGAGAGACCATTCCCGTTTATCTGGGATCAAATATTCATGGGACAGACAGGGATACAGGGAAAGGCACTTACGGAGCAGGTGTTGGGGACAGCAGACGTGTCACCGGCACAGCTCCGGAGGGGGGGACACACGGCAATCGCTGTCCCCAACTCCGTGATGTGGCAGTGCCTCGGCTCTTTCCCGGACACGGAAAGTTGGGATCAGCCCAATCCTGATCCCAATCCCGATCCCAATCCCAATCCCAATCCCAATCCCAATCCCAATCCCAATCCCAATCCCAATCCCAATCCCAATCCCGTGGCTGCTGTTGTTGGAGGGTCCCAGAGCATTCCCGGAGCACTCCCTGGCACTCCTGAGCTTCCAGAGGGTGTCCCACTGGGTGTCCCAGTGCAAACTGGTGGCACTGGGAGCCGAGGTGGGTTTGTCTGGACACCGGCGAAGGGGAGATGGAGTTTTGCTCTTCCCGGAGGAGCCTCTCCTGTTCCCAAATCTCTCCGACCACGGAGCCTCTGCTGGTCCCAAATCTCTCCAGAGCCCGGCTGGGGGTGGGTGCTGCTCATCCCTGCTCCCATGGCCTCGATCCCAGCAGGATCCCGTCTGGATCCCGGCAGGATCCTGGCTGAATTGGCAATCCCAAAGCGCAGGTCTTGGGGCTGACAGTCCCTTCACCTCCCTGGTATCACCGCCCGGACCCCACATCCCATTCCCAACACTTTACCCCATCCCAATCCCTTGGGAAAGTCGCTTCGTTGGCTCCCCCAGCCCCTTCCCGGCCGCCCCCTTCCAGCTGGAGCCGGTCCAGTGGCTCTTTCGTGGGAGGTGATTAATTAATGCCGGCTGCTAATTGGAGCCAGGTGCCCGGGGCAGTGTGGGTGGGACAGTCCCGTGTCCCCGGTGTGGGACAGGGGGGACTCTGGGGCTCATCCCATCCCAATTCTGGGATCATCGGGGGTCCCCAGGGCTGGAATTCTGCTGCTGGAGGGGACAGGGATGGCCGGTGGCTCCAGGAGGAGGAAGAGGAGGAGGGAAAATCCGCTGTGCCATCCCTGAGGTCCCCACCCCCAGATTTTGGGGTCACCACAGGCTCATGCAGGAATTTCCAGGGTCTCCAGAAAACCGGGATGTTCTGGAGTTCAGCCCGGGGTCCGAGCTGGACCCGCTTCCCCTCACTGGGTCTCTGTGGATTTGAACCACAGATGCTTCCTTTCCCTCTTTCCAAGTTTTCCCCCATTCCCACTGAATCCAAACCTTCCAGCTGCTGGCCCGGAGCAGCTTCCCCATCCCTGGAAGTGTCCCAGGCCACGTTGGAGCAACCTGGGAATAGTGGGAGGAGTCCCTGCCCATGGATCATCTTTAGGGTCCTTCCCAACTCCAACCATCCCACAATTCCATGATTTTATGATCTCCACGTCTCCATGCCTGAAGCCCCCACATTGACTCCATCTCCTCCACCACCACACCCACCCCGGATCCGTCTCCATTGGGATGTCCCGGGTGGGCTCTCCTTGGGGAAAGGTCTTTGGGAAGGGCTGAGATCCCTTCCTGCCCGGATCCGTCTCCATCATGATGTCCTGCGTGGTCTCTCCTTTGAGAAGGGTCTTTGGGAAGGGCTGGGATCCCTTCCCGCCCGGATCCGTCTCCATCGGGGTGTCCCGGGTGGTCTCTCCTTTGGGAAGGGTCTTTGAAAAGGGCTGGGATCCCTTCCCGCCTGGATCCATCTCCATTGGGATGTCCCGGGTGGTCTCTCCTTGGGGAAAGGTCTTTGAAAAGGGCTGGGATCCCTTCCCACCCTGGATCCATCTCCATCATGATGTCCTGGGTGGTCTCTCCTTGGGGAAGGATCTTTGGGAAGGGCTGGGATCCCTTCCTGCCCGGATCCGTCTCCATCGGGATGTCCTGGGTGGTCTCTCCTTGGGGAAAGGTCTTTGGGAAGGGCTGGGATCCCTTCCCACCCGGATCCGTCTCCATCGGGATGTCCCGGCTGGTCTCTCCTTGGGGAAGGGTCTTTGGGGGAGGTTGGGGTCACCCAGACTCACCCGTCTGTGTCCCCAGGTGCCAACGGCGAGCGGTGCCCGACGCCGTCCCCGCCCGGCTCCCCGGGGACATCCCACGACAGCTGCAGCATCGCCCCATTGACGCCTTCCCAGTCACCGGTGAGTGGGGGACCAGTAGGGCCGTGGGGGGACCAGTAAGGCCATTGTGGGGTCCCAGTAAGGCCATTGTGGGGTTCCCAGTAAGGCCATTGTGGGGTCCCAGTAAGGCCATTGTGGGGGTCCCAGTAAGGCCATTGTAGGGTCCCCAGTAAGGCAGTTGTGGGGTTCCCAGTAAGGCCATTGTGGGATCCCCATTAAGGCAGTTGTGGGGTTCCCAGTAAGGCTGTTATGAGGCCCCAGTAAGGCCAGTGTAGAGTCCCCGGTAAGGCCATTGTGGGGTCCCCAGTAAGGCCACTGTGGGGTCCCAGTAACACCGCTCGGAGGTCCCAGTAAAAAAGTTGTGGGATCTCCTATAAGGCAGTTTTGGGGTCCCCAATAAGCCCAGTGTGAGATCCCAGTAAGACCACTGTGGGGTCCCAGTAAGGCCCTTGCGGGGTTCCCAGTAAGGCAGTTGTGGGGTCCCAGTATGGCCTTTGTGCCATTCCCAGTAAGGCTGTTGTGAGATCCCAGTAAGACCATTACGGCATTCCCAGTAAGGCCACTGTGGGGTCCCAGTAAGACCACTGTGGGGTCCCAGTAAGGCCATTGTGGGGTCCCTGGGGGGCTGTGGGGTCTCTCCCCCTGTCCTCATCCCTGTGACCCTTCCCCAGTTCCCCCTTCCCCTCCCCTCCCAGTCTGGCCTCCATCCCCCCACTCCCACAGGATGGGTCAGCCTATCCCCAGGACCTTTATCCATGGGATTTTCAGGATGGAGGGGTTTTCCAGCTCCGGAACGACCCACCAGGATCAGTTTAACCCCACAAAACTCCTGCCCTCCTTGGGGGCTGCCGGGTGTGGGAGGCCGCGTTCCGGAGCTGGATCCTCCCTGGAGTTCCATGCCCGTGCACATTCCTGCGCCAGCCGCCTCTTCCCTGCTGATCCCGGCATTTTTCCCGGCCGGCTCGTGTCCGCGCTTATCAAACCTGGGGACATTAAAAGTTAACGGGGCTTTCAGCTTCCCGTGGTGACACGGGGACAGGGCCTTGTCACATCCCCATGGCTCCTTCGGCACGGGGGCAGCCCCGGAGGGAAGGGACAGGGACACGGAGCAGGGGCAGGAAAAGTGTGGGAGCAGCAGTGGGAACATCCCAAAACGCCTGGGCCAGGGGGATTTTCGGCTGGGTGGCCCTTGGGGGATATCTGGGACAAGGTCCCTTGGAGCGAGACTGGACACTGGGAAGGTTTTTGGTTGGGTGACCCGTGGGGACAGCCGGGATGATGTCACCTAGTCTGAGATGGGAAGCAGGGAAGGTTTTGGGTTCAGTGACCCTTGGGGACACCTGGGACAATGTCCCTTGGACTGAGACTGGACACAGGGGAGGTTTTTGGGTGGGTGACCCGTGGGGACACCCGGGATGATGTCACCTAGTCTGAGATGGGAAGCAGGGAAAGGCTTTGGGTTCAGTGACCCTTGGGGACACATGGGACAAGGTCCCTTAGAGTGACAGTGGACACAGGGAAGGGTTTCAGCTGAGTGACCAGTGGGAAAACCCAGGATGGTGTCACCGAGTCCAAGATGGGGAGCAGGGAAGAGTTTGGGTCCAGTGATCCTTGGGGACACCTGGGACAAAGTCCCTTGGAGCAAGACTGGACACAAGGAAGGTTTTTGGTTGGGTGACCCATGGGGACAGCTGGGATGATGTCACCTAGCCCAAGATGGAGAGCAGGGAATGGTTTGGGTTCAGTGACCCTTGGGGACACCTGGGACAATGTCCCTTGGACTGAGACTGGACACGGGGAAGGGTTTTGCCTGGGTGACCCTTGGGGACAGCCGGGATGATGTCACCTCATCTGAGCTGGGGAGCAGGGAAGGTTTTGAGTTCAGCGACCCTTGGAGACACCTGGGACAAGGTCCCTTGGACTCAGGCTGGGAAGGGTTTTGGCTAGGTGACCCTTGGGGACAGCTGGGATGATGTCACCTGATCCAAGATGGGGAGCAGGGGAGATTTTGAGTTCAGTGACCCTTGGGCACACCTGGGACAAGGTGAGATTGGACACAGGGAAATTTTTGGCTGGGTGACCTGTGGGGACACCAGGGATGAGGTCCCTTGGAGCAGGACTGGACACCGGGAAGGTTTTGGGGGTTCTTGGCTCTGATTTTAGGGTTCAAGTGAGGAGGGCTCAGCGCCATGATAAAAACAGGACCCCCCAACCATCCTGGGTGCCTCTGTGGGCATCCATCCCTCTCCAGGGCTGCCCAAATCCCATGGGAACTGCCTTTGGGAACGACCGCAGCCACCCCGTGGAATACGGGAGATCCTTTTCCCAATGAGTTGGAGATGTGTAAGAAGAGGAATCACTCATCAGGGAATCACCGAATTGGGTGAAAATCCTGGAAAAAATCCTGAAAATCCTGAGAAAATGAACCCGTTCCGGGGGTTTTTACCCCGTTTCTGGAATCATCCAGTCCCAATTGAGTGCTTGATCCCATTCCTTGCCTTCCAGCGGAGCGAGGCGCGTTCCCAGCAGACCCCGTCCTTCTCCGTGGTCGTGGCCATCGACTTCGGCACYACCTCCAGCGGTTACGCCTTCAGCTTCACCAGCGATCCCGAGGCCATCCACATGATGAGGTGAGGAGCTGCCAGAGGCCCTGGAGCTGCTCCTGGGGCTGGGAAAAGACTTTTATGGCCCCAAAATGAGTGGATGTTGGGTTGGTGGGAGATGATTCCTGGAAGCAGCGGGTGGAAGGTGTGGGATGAGGATACTCCAAGGGCTGGAGCCTCTCTGCCGTGGAATGTCCAGCCTGGAGAAGGGAAGGCTCCAGGGAGAGCTCCGAGCCCCTTGCAGGGCCTAAAGGGGCTCCAGGAGAGCTGGAGAGGGGCTGGGGACAAGGGCTGGAGGGACAGGACACAGGGAATGGCTTCCCAGTGGGAAAGGGGAGCTTGGGGTGGGATCTTCGGAAGGAATTCCCGGGCTGGAATTCCCAGAGCAGCTGTGGCTGCCCCTGGATCCCTGGGAATGTCCAAGACCAGGCTGGACAGGGCTTGGAGCTACCTGGGATGGTGGAAGGTGTCCCTGCCCATGGCAGGGGGTGGCACTGGGTGGTCTTCAAGGTCCCTCCCAACCCAAACCAGTCTGGAATTCCATGAAATTCCTTGGAGGACGGAGCGGGGTCATCCCTCCTGCTTCGTCCCCCTTTAAGGTCCTTCGGACCACGCCCATAGAAACAARTTAAACCTGGCAGGACCCATTCCCTGGAAGTTCACCAGCTCCGGCTCCTCTTTGCAGGAAATGGGAAGGGGGGGACCCAGGCGTGGCCAACCAGAAGACCCCCACCAGCCTCCTGCTGACCCCGGAGGGGACGTTCCACAGCTTCGGCTACACCGCCCGGGATTACTACCACGACCTGGACCCCGAGGAGGCCCGCGAGTGGTTCTACTTCGAGAAGTTTAAGATGAAGATCCACAGCACCAGTGTGAGTCCCTGCTCCCATCCCGACGTTCCCAGGGGAATCCTGGCCAGGCTGAGAGTTGAAATGTTGGAAAAAGTCCTGTTTATCCCATTTCAGGGGTGAATTTGGGGTTCTCCTGTCCGAGCTGCTCCAGGGTGGGTGGATGTGGCTGCACAAAGGTGCTTCAGGTTCCTGAGCTCYAGCTTGGGCACAGAGGGATGAGCAAATTCCCGAGGTTTGGTGATGTATCCGGCCGCCTCCCAGCCCCTCGTGTGATCTGTTTGCTGTTCCCGGCAGGATCTGACCATGAAAACCGAGCTGGAAGCTGTCAAYGGGAAGAAGATGCCGGCGCTGGAGGTGTTCGCCCACGCGCTGYGCTTCTTCAAGCAGCACGCGGTGCAGGTGGGGCCACCTCCATCCCTCCGCCTCCTTCCCAAATGGAATCCTCTGTGTCCTCTCCGTGCATTCCCTGTGAGGGTGGGGAGGGGCTGGGCTGGAATTCCCAGAGAAGCTGTGGCTGCCCCTGGATCCCTGGGAGTGTCCAAGGCCAGGCTGGACAGGGCTTGGAGCCACCTGGGACAGTGGAAGGTGTCCTTGGGTTGGGACTGGATGGGATTTAAGGTCCCTCCCAACCCGACCCATTCCGTGATTCACCGGGAGCCCCCGCGCTCCAGCCGGGGCGTCACCTCCTGCTTGTCCCCTGGCAGGAGCTGAAGGACCAGTGCCCGTCCCTGCCTGAGAGCGACGCCATCCGCTGGGTCCTCACCGTGCCGGCCATCTGGAAGCAGCCGGCCAAGCAGTTCATGCGGGAAGCGGCCTACAAGGTGGGGGGACTCCGGGGGGTGACCACGCGGTGACCCTCACAGGGGTTTTGGTCTCTGGGGGTATCCCCTTCCTCCCTCACACCGAATTCCCACTGCCAGAGGGCAGGGTTAGGKGGGATATTGGGAAGGAATTCCTCCCTGTGAGGGTGGGGAGGCGCTGGGCTGGAATTCCCAGAGAAGCTGTGGCTGCTCCATCCCTGGAAGTGTCCAAGGCTGGGTGGGATGGGGCTTGGATCCACCTGGGATAGCGGGAGGTGTCCCTGCCCATGTCAGGGCATGGAATTGGATGGGATTTAAGGTCCCTCCCAACCAAAACCAACCAAAAGTTGTTGGTTGATCGTGTGGTTGGATAATTTGCCGGGTGGGTGGTTGAGTCGATGGGCTGGTGGGTGGGTGATTGAGCRGCTGATTGAGCAGCTGGGTCGTTGGTCGGGTGGGTTGTGGATTGAG
>RAHL01000944.1:0-25070 GCA_003713215.1 Paradisaea rubra | reverse complement strand
ATAGCGCTGGGAAGGAAGAGGAATTGTTTCATTGTCTGCTGTGCAGCTGGTAGGCGGCAAAGGAAAAGGGAATACTAGCGCGGCCCCTTTCTTCTAGGACCTTTTTCTGTGGGAGCAGCTGCTGAATGTTTGCAATTTTGTGACTGGACTCTGTGAGACTGAAAGTGCTTAGAGCTGAGCCCACAGGCCTGTGTGTGCTGCACTTTAGAAGCTGCGGGGGCCAGGTGAAGGCCAGTGCTTACTTTTTGTTCTAGGCACTTTGGTACAGGAGCTTACATCGTACAAAACTTACATCATAAGTTTTGAAGCTGGGCTCTGAAAGAGCGAAGGAAAGTGACGGGACATGTAGGTGAGCAGGAAAGGGCATAACACCAGGGGGTGTATTGCTTTTCACAGACTGAGTTAAATGTGGAGTCAGCAACAGCTTGCTGTGCAGGCCCCTTTGGTGGCCGATATTTACACTTGATCCAGTAGGTTCAGCTTCAGGAGCGCTGCATGACTGAAAGAGAAACGTGATGGTACATTTAGTTTGAAAGGAAAGCTCATAGTCCCAGCTCATGTGGTTTTGCTCTCCTTTGAAGCAACTGTGAAACCCGCTCTATTGTTTCCAGATGAAAATTGTGGAGCTGGAGTCAGGGAGGGAGCAAAAACTTAACGGCGAGTGCAGCTGAAATCAGCAAGCCTAGTACAAATGTGTGGTGTGCAGTTGAAAGCTGCATAAGAAACGTGATGGCCAGCACTGCCTCTTCTCTTCTAGAATGTTTTGTTTAAGGCAGTGGATCCTAAAGGTCTCTGGGCGAGCGAGATTCAACACGCCACTCACAAGACACTTCCCCTTTCCGTTCGAAAGCCTTACTTAGCACCACGATCCAGGCGCCAGAAGAATTCTCATGCCAGGAAAGCAGCAGTTGCTAGATAAGCCCTTCTCYTYGCAGCTTTTCCAGCTACACGCCTCAGCGTCGGTCTACGCGCATTCCTTCTCAGCTCCTAATACGTCTCGCTCGAAGCCCGGGGACTGGATTGCAAAAGTCCAGCTGAAAGCTCATTCATCATCAGTGTCAGCTGAGAATGCTCTTGCTGGCACGACATGGAACTCGCAGGCTTTGAACTCCTTCGCACAACCCCGGAGATACGCACTTTCATACACTTTCAGCGTTGCAGAGAAGCAAGGGTCTGAACAGAAGGCGTTCCTAAACCACTCGCTTCTCATAGCAGCCGTTAAACTGCATCTACCGCACCGCGGCTCTGTGCCTTCCATCTCACATAGACGTGCCGTCACAGTTCTCACTCTCGCAGCTCCCTTGCAAGCGTCCAGCAGCTGCTCCTTTAAAACTGGCTCTGGAAGAAAAAGCCAGCACTGCTCTACACCTTCCCCTTGCCGCATGTCAGCCACACCAACCACACTTCTGCGCTGTGTACTTTCCTTCTCAGCGTCTTCTTGCCGTTAATAATAGTGTTTCAGTCTTGGAGCCTAAAGCTAAACCTAGGTGTTTCCACACAGGGCTCGGACAGGAAGAGGAACCGGCACAGGTAGCTGTCGCCGACCTTTGCCCGTACGTGAGCTAACTTGAATACGGCAGGCAAGTGCGTGGCAGCCTCCCTCCTCTTGCAGCCTGTACCCGGTGCACACACAAGCACGGTGTTCTGTGGCTTCATTCTTCGCCGTACCGAAGAGGCGCGCTTTCATTCTCCTGGAGCGCGAAATGCCCACCTACCTCTCGCACCCAACACTGTAAAGGAAAGAGGACTGCCACTTGATTGTGGTGCAAATCCAAGTTTCCGTGCGTAGGGGGCTAGCTCCGAGCAAACCTCTTGTCCTGTCATCGATAACTGTGTGAGACGTAGCCGAAAACTTCTCCGGTTCGAGTCAGACTACAAGACTGATAGAGCTGAGAAGGAAAGTGCATGGCAAGGGCACGTTGCCACAGAAGCAGTGAGCTGGACAGCTGCTGTGCTGGCACAGTGTTCTGCGCGAGACGTTTTCGGCTAAGTCTCGCACAGTTATCGGTGACCGGACAAGAAGCTTGCGCGGAGCTAGCCCCTTAAGCACAGAAACCACAATCAAGTATTTGCAACAAAATCAAGTGGCAGTCGTCTTTCCTTTACAGCCTCCAAAGTTCCATCAGATTAGGCTGCCTCTGCACCTTCCTTCTCAGCTATAAGAATCACGCACTTTATAGCCTCGTAATGATCCGGCTTACACTTCTCCCAGAGCAAAATGTGCCAGGACCAAAACATTGTGTTTTCTTAGCCCCAATGGTGCTGGTTTGTTGAAAGCCTTGGAGAATGAAGCTGCTCCCACAGAAAAAGGTCCTAGAGAAGAAAGGGGCCGCGCTAGTATTCCCTTTTCCTTTGCCGCCTACCAGCTGCACAGCAGACAATGAAACAATTCCTCTTCCTTCCCAGCGCTATGCAGCATCACGTTCTTTCGGTCTCGAAGAGCCGGCATCCACAACGGAGCTCTTACACCAACTGCTGCTACACTAACGGTGCCCGGAGAGAAAAGCGCTTGGCTTTTTCCTGGGCACCGCGAGCGCTCATAAAAACAACCACATGATGGAGCTGTCGACTTGCAAAAGAACCACCTGCACCTCGCCGAGCTCTAAACCACGCCAAGGGCAGCACCGAGTTGGCAACGTCGCTGCTCTCCAATCCAATCAACGGTGTCACGACAGAGAGAGACCGCTGATCTTCCCCTTCCAAGTGCAAGCTCGTATTTCCACCACACTCAGAGGGCCACACGAATAAATCCTTGGAGCTAATAAACCTTTTCACTCTCACAGAGTCCGGCTATAAACTTGAAAACATTGGGCAAAAACCACACCTCACAAAAGTGCCAGCTGGGAAAGCTCTCGCCGCCTACAACTTCAGCTGAACTCATCCAACTGCAGCCATCCAAGAGAGGAACTATGAGCCCTTCTCAAAAGAAATGGCATCCCCTCCTCCAAAACAGACAACATCCAGGGATTGATCCCATACAAAGGTGCCAGAACACTGTTACTGGACATTGCCTACCATGGACGCTGTGTCAGCTGCACACCAAGACTCAGCATGGAGAGTGCTTACCTTGTCCAAAGCACAGGCACTCCCAGAATTTCAGAAGACCACCTCTGAGGAGTGGAAAACACATGCCAAATTAAATCCTTCAGGAGGCTATCCCCAACCCTCACTTTCCTACCCCTTTCTTCCCTGGCCTTTCCTTACCTTGCCTACGTCTCCTTAGGTTCGTCTAGCTTTGCTTACCCTAGACTTGCAATCCCTTAGTAAACCCTCAGTGTCCTTCCTGTGCTCTTCCCTACCCTCCGTTGCCTTGCATTGACTTGCTCACCCATCCCCCACCTTGGCTTGCTTACCRCTTGTTTCCTGGCCTTGCTGTACATTGCCTCTTCCTCTTAGGACACTCATTGCCTTGCCTGTCTAGCACTTCCCTTAGCTTGCACACCTAGGCTTTGTCTCGCCTTGTGCTGCTTCACATTCCCCTAATTGGCTTCCTCACCCATCCCCCACCCTGACCTCCCTAACCCTTTTTGCCTGGCCCTGCCTTCCCTTGCTTGCTCCTTTTTTGACCTGCTGGCCCCGACCTTGAATTGCCTTAGAGACACTCAGGCGTCCTTCCCTTGCCCCTCCTACCACTCCTTTGTCTTGCATTGCCTTGCTCCCTTATCTCCCAGCTGTACTTTCTTACTCTTTATAGACTCTCCTTGCTTTGCCCTGCAGGCTTCTCATTTGACTTGCCTTGCCTTCTCTCTCATCACCTGCCTTGCTTTGCCTACCTCTTTCTTCCCTGGCCTTGCCTTTCCATTACTGCCTTGTGATTGACTTGCCTTGCCTACCCAGCAGTGAACTTGTCTTCCTCTGCTCTGCCTTGCCTTCAGCCTCTGGGCCTGTTTTCCTCCCGGCAAACTCCGAGACTGAAATGTGAGAGGTGGCCCAAACTGGGCTCCAGACAGCAAAGCAGCCTTGAGAGAGGAAAGAGGTTGTTGCAGGTCAAATGTTACTTTATCAAGTATCTTATTTACAGGCATCTCATACAATTTCTGAAAAAACCAGCTTCCTACCTCAGCACAGTGCTGGGTGAGAAAGGGATGTAGGAAAGGGCTTCAAGCCCAAAGGATTTACCACCATTTCCCAGAGGACCAGAGCAACAGACAGCACTCTCCCAGAGAGCATGGGGCAATCCCAGCCTCTCCAACTGTGGTGTTGCCATGGGCAGGATGCCCCACTTTCAGGGCCAGCCCTGCTCCAAAACTGCATTACCTTTTTCAGGAACCAGTGTCCTGCACTAGATTGAGAAGCTTTGTACCCTGGAAAAAGGATATCCTATTCCAGAGCTCAGCTAATGGACCTTGATATTCCATGTGCAAGACAGTTCTTTTTTTTCCTATCGCTATCCCAAGCTCCGCGGCTTCTGTGCCGGAGTGTGAGGTGCTGCGATCTTCCAAGAGCGTCTTGTTAGCGAAGCCGCTCAGCGGAACCAGCCACACACTCACACATGCGTGCACGCACAAACGCACGGAGAGCTTCAGTAATATGGGTTGACGGCAAAGAGGCAGGAAGGATCTTTGCATTGAGTTCCAAGGACAGAGTTTTTATTGTATCCCCACCACGAAGGGATCAAGAGGCAAAGACAGAGAACAATGGAGAGTCCAGGTTTAAGTATGGGAGCGGGGCGAGCGCCAGGGACCAATGATCTGAGGGCATGGGGGCGGTACAAAGGCAGGACTAGGGGATGGGAGCCAATGGGGAAGCTCTGTGGGAGTGGCGAGAGACAAAGGCCAATGGGGGGAACCTGGAGTGGAGAACTTTCTGGGACATGAAACATATAAGGTGGCAAGGGGGCAGAGCAGGCAACAGCTAACTCGGGAAGCAGAACTGGGGTTGATTACCATAACAGAATAAAGCATTCTGGGAGAGGCTTCTCACCGTGACCTAGACAGAAGTCTCTAGTACTAGGGACTGTCTTACCAAGAGCCCTTTCTGTCTCTTTTACCACAGGTTAGGTGGACACTACATTTTCCCATTGCAAATTTCATTTCTTGATGTCTTATTCCCACTGCTCCTCTGGATCAACTCTGGACACTTTTGTAGGCAACATAACATAAGGTGCTAAAACTTGGAGGCAAGAGGAACAGAAAAAAAMCAGATTTGGAGAATATTCAAGACCTGATGTTTAGGATTTAGTAGTAAGCCATGTTCTAAAGCAGGTTCTTCCTAGTTGTGTTAGGTCTACTGCCAGCTCTTATGGTTATACTGAAGGTCCCAAGATGTTTAATGCTGCAGTTAAAACCCCAGTTCCTGGAGGCAGGTCAGGAGGTGAAAAATCTCAACTCTCCTGTATTAAAAAGGCAATTTACAATGCTGTGGCTGTGTGATAAAGACCATGACCTAAGAGTAACTTAAAAGCTTGGGTGTCAGATGCCAAAAAACCAAGAATCTCAGTGCCACTGCCAGCATTTGGAGACTTTTGTCCCTACATCCCCTCTTTCAGCAGCACTTTGTTGCACTGCAGAAATATCCTCAGCTTGTTGCAGAGGCACATAGGTCTGAGCAACATGAGATTTGCTCTTTCCATAGATCATGACTGGAGAAGACACCAGGCTGAAACTATTAACCCTCCTCTTGCTGGGCTCCAGGAGGAAGGTGTCAGGGCATGGGCTCTCCACCTTATGCCATCAGATGATCAATGGCACTGTCATTCTCCAGCTACCCATCCCTGGAGTCTGAGGACTTACCTCGCCATGGATTGAGAAGGTGTAGGATTGAGGATGGAATGTGGTGACTGGCAGAAATCTCAAGGGGAACCCATGATAGATTCCAAAGCAAAGCCAGGTGCTGAGGAGAGAGGGAGGGAAGGATACAGAGAGGCTGCTTTATATTGTCTGTGAGTTATTTGCAGTTGGTAATGTCTGCCTCAGCTGCTCCAGGAACCGATCTTTCGTCATTCTTGCCTGGAGTGTTCATAAAACTCGTGGAGCCTACTGTGTTGCTGACAGTGGCAGGAACTGCATGCATTTTATCTTCCCATTGACTGTCATTGGAGAAATAAGGGGCTGCCAGGGCCAAGGCCTGTGGCAACCCACAGGCACAGGACCTGGGGCAGACAGCTTCTCCCCCCACTTCTGCTGCGGAGCATCCAGCCTCCACTGCTCTGAAGACCCTTCTTTGCTTCAGTTTTCCAGCCCAAAGGAGTTTGTGGCCATCTCTGCCTGTCCCTGAGGCAGCCTTATCCTCTGCTGAAATGGCTTTCCCCTCCCCACTGCCCTGTGTCCCCCCAGGAGAGTCTGCTGGCAGAAGTCCCTTCTCAGCCTGCATTTTGCTGAGCATTTGCAGTGGCCTCTTTCATGGTAGTTCTCCAAGCCCTATTAAAAGCCCTTCTTCAAACCCACAAATGTAAAATTCCCAATCCTAACATCCCATTCTCAAACTCACCAAAGCTGAATAAGTTGCCTTACCCATGAGACATGAGAAAGGCTATTGCATAGATGGACAGCCCTAATTTGAATTTTTCAGACCTTCATGGAACTCCCTATTCTCTTCAGGATCACATCATGGAGCACAGCTCTGCTAGGAGCACAACCACATAGTGCCACCAGTCAAGGCAGCAATATTTAATACCAGTCTCTTTTGCACCTCTCTAAGTCAGCCTTGCCAAGGGGGTATCTGCAGGAGCTCATGGATTTCACAATTCCTCTGGGCCTGCAGAGAACATACATCCTAAATACAGATTTCCCCTCTTCCCTAGACCTGGCACAATGATTCATCTGTGCATTTGCTTAAAGGATTTCACTGTTGACCAATCCAAGGTTTCTTTGTTGACCACAGTTAATTTTGGTATGCAGAAAATGCCTGGGTAAGGACAGGGATCTAAGCTGCATTTTCAGTGTCTGTGAGCTGTTGGCTGTATATTAACAACAGACTAAACAGCTCTCACCAGCTGAAGCTCAGTTTCCATCACTACAGTTTTGTAGTTATAACACTTCTGTGATATGAAAAACAACTTGTGAAAAACCTCATCTGAGGCAGGACGAAGCTGAAACATCTTTAGAGGTCTGGTCTATGGATATGTGGGATCCTGTGGGTTTCTTAACCTGCACGGACTGAGGCTAGGGAAGAAAATACAGTCTGACATGTGACCAGCCTTGCCTGCAGAATACATGGCGTTGCTGAGGGTTTTCTCCCTGCAGGAAAGATTGAGACCAAATATCTTTATTTGCATATTAGTGGTGATGGAAGTTGCTTGTGTGCAATGAAAAAAGAGCACAGTCCAAACAGCTAGAGACTGATTTACTGGTTTTTTTGCATAAGCCTATGAATTGTCTGGAACTTGCTCTTTCTTTTCTGAGAAACTGGTGTCATCTGCAAAAAATGTGACTAATTCCACCTCAACACAAGAAAAATGCAAGGGAGGCAGATTCCTCAGGGTTCTCAGTTCTTAGAGAAGAAAACAGGCTTTTAAGAGTTCACCAGCTCTACACCACAGGGAAAAAAATACATTTGTTTCTTTTGCTGATAGTGATGAAAAGGGGAAGAATCATTGGGAAAGTGCCCTGCTTGGATCTTCGCATCAAACAGCTGAGAAGGGCCGGGGAAGGTGGAGACACTGCAAGAGGAAGGGAAAAGGAGACAAAACCCTGTTGGAGCTGCAGAGGTTTTTTTTGCTTAAGGCACAGAACTTGCTTCTGTTTTGTATCTGTGCTCCCTGATCACCTCTTCCCAGGCTAGGAAACCCTGGCAGCAGAAAGGAAGCTGGTGAGACAGAGGCACTTTGCACCCCTCCATGGCCATGAAATGCTGGAGGGTGCATCTGAGTGTTAGCAAGCACCAAAGACACCCTTGTTCCCAGGGTCTCCTCAGGCAGGGGATCCCCAACCCTGCCCAGACATTTGGATGACCCTGCTTGCTGCAGCTTGTGCTTGCAAGTCCTTCTAAGCAACCCCAGTGGGGAAAAAACAGGAGCATTTTAGGTTGTGTTTCTACAGCAATTCAGATATGCACCTACAGGCCCAGGCACAGCTACATCTGGGCTGATTTCGGAGATGCCCTGAATTTTACAATAGATCTAACATTGCATTTAGAAACACTTTGATACATCCTGTTAAATGTGCCTGGTCATGGATCTGTGATGCAAACGAACACTACAGCACTTCCGAAGGGAAAAGGGACTCCTGTGTACTGCATACAAGATGTTCTGGTATTTAGATCAGCCGCAGCAGTCTTCATTAAAATAGACACTAATTGCAGAAGGTTGAAAGCAGGATGATAACAGAATGCAGCCACAAACAGAATGAAATGTAGCAACTTCCACCCAGCACCTAGCTTTAATGTTTATCTTCTAATTAGAGCTCAATCAAATATTTCTATGTGTGGTTGTCTTTGCTTGAAAATAGGCTAGGTGGTATGGTATTTAGAGAAGTGCATTTTTATATTAATTTCAAATCACAAGCTGGTTCCCTGCTGAGATGCTCCCTTACTAGGGCCAGCCAGGAAAAAGTACTCAAAATGTCATGAATTGAGGGCTAACTGGTATGCTGGTGGGATAGGGCAGGATTTCACCAGGCAGCTGCACAAAGCCCGAGAAGAGCCACAAGAGAGTTCTTCCTCTTTCTGAGCTGTCCTGCTACCGTCTGTGTTAGAAGTGAGCTCTGCACAGGCTGTGGTGTGCAAACAGACCATAGTGCAGACATCTGCTGGCCACAATTCACCTCCTTTGACGAGCTTCCCACCTTCTCCTTTGCTCTTGATCCATGCTTGTGTATGGTGTGAGGACCTTCACCTCTTTAGCTCCCGTGCAGCAGGTCCTCATTCCTGGGCAGGGGGCAGTCCCTGCTCCAGCACAGTGCTTGCCATGTCCTGGCAAAGGCAGAATCAAGCTCATAGCATCAAGGCCCATGGCTTCGGCCCACCTGGACTTGTCAGGACCATGCTCCACCAGCATGACTGCTGCCATAGAGGGGTTTACCATGCTGGAGCCATCAGAGCCCAACTCCATCCTGGATCCTTGTGCATAAGTCTCCAGGTCAGCACTCGCTCCAACTCACTGGGTGTCTTTGGTATATTTGCCTGGTTGCTGATTTATAGCTGGATAATTTCCTGCTCATCTGTGCTACTGGGGATTTTGGCTACCTCAGGGCCAGAGGCAGATCCTCTGTTACCTCAGCCGTGGGTGTCCTGCCCTGCTCAGGCACATATTGGCAATTTCCAACCATGGAAATCTGGAGGGAGGTAGAGCCAAGAAAGAGCCTGGAGCTGCTAAAAACAAGTTCACAGTTATTAATGATTCCTGAAGAGGTTTCCATCAGAGATGGCTGGCTGGGTGATGGAAGGGCTGTGGGAGGTTATTTCATCCCAGACTACACCACTTGATAACTTGCAATAAACTACCAACAAAACACTGTTTTTCCTTGAATGCCCTCATTTGGTTCTCTGGATAGCAGCTGTGACCTATGAATAAAATCCTCACAGAAGACAGCTTGAACCAGGAATGGGAATTCTGAATTTCATTCCATTTTGGTCACAGGCATTTTCAGCTGTTCAGGTGTTCCCCTTGCTCTGGAGGAGAACTAGTAATGTTTTCATGAAAATGATGTGTTTCATTAAGAAGCTCTCACTGCTGAGAATAAAGGAGGTAAATATTCTGTAGGGGTTATTTATTGCAAAGAAGTGTTCTGGCAAGATAGAGGATATTCAGTCTTTTTTCAGATTCTTTTGTATACATTAAATCAAGTCCCAGAATCATTCAGCAATTTATGGGTTCCTTTCCACATCCTATCAATCTCTGCAGGTCTCTCTTCCTAGAGCTGCTATTGTCTGCATCCATCTGTCCTCTCCTTCCCAATAGCTCCTGGGAACTGTAAAAGCTGTAACTCTGGACACAGTGAAAGAAAATCTTTGAGAGGTTTTTAAAGAATAGCTAACAAATTATAGGAGTTAATATGACCTGTTTGTCAGGGTTAGGTGGGTTGAGAGAGGCCGTGCTCGGAGGTGCTGCATCATTTTGCAGCAGCAACAACAAATGTCATCCTGCGCAAACTTGGGTGAACATTTTGAGAAGCCCCAAAATGACTGATGATTCTGCCCAC
Source organism: Paradisaea rubra (assembly GCA_003713215.1). Lineage (NCBI taxonomy): Eukaryota > Metazoa > Chordata > Aves > Passeriformes > Paradisaeidae > Paradisaea > Paradisaea rubra. The sequence continues at coordinate 14,991 of RAHL01000944.1, read as the reverse complement.
AGCCATGTAATCATTGCCTTTTCCACAATCGAGGCCCAAACATGCACTGCTGAGCAGTGACTGGCACTTGGGCCAAGCTGCTGCATTGCCACGCTGCAGTGAGGGGCTCCCCTAGAGCAGGGGGAGGATTGGGGGCATCACTTAGGGTAGGAAGTGAGTGACACATCACATTTACAGCACCACAGCCACCTGTCCCTGTGCGTGCTTCTCCTCAGGGTCACTTGGTACCTGATGCTGATAGATGAGGAGCACATTCAGCTCCTGTGTGTCACAGCAGGTGAAGTGACACCTGAGGGGAGTCCATCCTTCATCCTGCCAGCAGCAGATCTGCCAAGGACTATGCAACTATGCAGATGAGCAGGTAAAAGGGCATGTGCAGAACATATTTTGGGCCACGGACTTTAATTTCAGACTGTTTTTTGCTCTGCATTCCTTTAAGCAGAAGCTGTGATGACTCTCTGGTTTTCTACTAGCACTTGTATTTTTTTTTTAAAGGCATTAAAATAGATCTGACCCTAAGCTCAGATGTACAGACAACAAGAACTTTGCATGTGTCAGGGTTTCAGGAATAGATCTAATTTTTGTGTCATTTTTAACCATATTTAAAGAGAGATGTTTCTGAATATCAACTGGTCAATGAAATCTCTTTGGTTCAGTCTTGCTTAGTCAGATTAATCATCTTTACTAAGCTATAGAAATGCCTGATAATTTTTTTCTCCCCCTCCCCCTCCTTTTTTTTGTTAACTCAGCATTCCCAGAAATTGCTGCTTGCTTTTTAAAACAACTGACAAAGTAAAACCCACACAATACAAGAGCACTAAAAGATAGTTCCACATGTTATTTTGCTCAGTTTGCTTAAACCACATTAGCACTGTCAATGAATTTCTACTGCCTGCCCTAAAAAGTTACAACACCTCAGCCTTTGTGCTGTTCACTTGAGTTTTGTTCTGTGAGATGGACTCCACCTCGAAACTGATTGTGCCCAGTGCTGCCCTTTGCTGGACTTTATGCTGCCTTTGCACGGAATGGTTTAACAAGTATGTGCTAAATGTTATCATAAGAGCTGAATTGTAAAATGGTGAAATCATCTGAAAGTGCAACAGGACTTAGAGGCACAGCACAGCTCATGTTCATTAGAGCCAGCTCAGTCACAAATATCCTCTTGATATTTGCCAAGAAAATCTGTTATTTTCCAGCAAACACAAAAAGCTGAAAGCAAAGGGTATTTTTCATCATTAGCTCCTGTCCTTTTTGTTACGTGTTCTCTGTTCCAACCAGGCAGTACAGAGTGAAAACTACAGAAGAATTAAAGCAAATGGCTTGAAAATATTTTTCAGACTTTTAAAATATAAATACCCATTAAGGGCAGAGACCTCTCAGCTTCTGCAGAGGTCCAGGTCCTTGGAGACAGCAGGAGGGGTCCACTGGGTGCTGCAGTGCTTGGGTGACCTGTTTCTTCCCCAAACTTACCCTACCACTCTTTTCCCAGAGCCACAGTCAGCAGTCAGCTTTGCTGCTTGGTCTCATCTTGCTCAGAAGTGCAATTCACTGTGCAGACAGGGCAAATAAAGCCTCATGTGTGCAGCCAAAAAAAATTGTCATTTCTTTTCAAATAATTTTCTATCTTCAGCTGCCACTGTGTGCTATACTGGCAAGTGCAATGCATTCTTTCACAGTATCCTGATAAACATGTCAGCAGATTTGGGAAAGCAAATTTGTTTCTTCTCTGCCAAAGCCAACCAATGCATGCCTGTGTTTTCCTTTCAACACAGAAGTGTGGTTTGCTGGGATTTACCAACAGTTACTGAGCAGGAGTTTGGTCCTCACTCAAATTCTGTCTATTTTTTGATCTAGAATTTAACTATAACATTTGGTCAGCTTTGACTGCCTGATTTTAGCTAAGAAATTTCTCATGTTGTCAATTAGAAGCAGACCATTTCTCATTACTATCACCAAACCAACATGTTTTACATTACTCGTATAATTTACTGTGTATGAAAGTCTTAAGTTCTACAATGCATCTCTAACAGGCTACACAAAACTGCCTTTATATCTATATCTTATTTACTACAGCTAATTCAGAATAAAACGTGCAGCTCTCTGTATTGCACTGCTTGCAGACTGAGAGCTCTTCTCCTGCTCTCCCCTGCCAGCACAAGCTGCCTCCCTGAGCCAGAACTGTCACCAGTGCTGTGAGAGCAAGAAAAGGTCTCTCCTCAGATGTGTCCTGGGAATGATCATCCAACAGCCCTGCTCCTCCTGCCTTGCACCCGCCCAAATCAGCTCAGAATCACACACTCCCAATGTAACACCCAGACAGACATCTTCTGCTTTGTTCTGTAATATGATGCACCCAAGGGACTAATTCGAATTAGGCATCGTTTGCACACTAATTTCTTGGCAGCTCTGTTTGCCTTCAGATACCTTGCTACAGCAGTTGCTTGAGTTTATTTGTTTCACCTAATCCATGGGAGGCAGTTGAGTAGCAGCCAGGTGTGCCGGGTGTTTCACTGCCCCTGTAGCACTAGGGGCAGAAAATAACACACAAGCTGCAGGTCTCTGCGTGCAAAGCATTTCTCCTGCCTAGCCAAAGGCATTTGGGATCCATGGAGCTGCAGTTTATGGCATGGGAAATGCTAGACAGGGCTCGGTCCCTTGCCACAGGAAAGTGACATTGTCAAGTGAAGGTGCAGAGTCACCCTCAGAGCCCATGGGCTATGCAGTAAGAGCAAAGACAGCCTTGAAAGAACCTAATGTGGCACAAACAATAAGGAAACTCTGCATGACTGGAGATGCACAATATTAACTGCATCATTAGTGTGGAAACTTTGTTTAAAGCCAGTAAGTCTTCCTCTAAAACAGGAAGACTGGAAAGGCTGAAATGCCAAATTCCTGTGGGAGAGAAACTAACCTTCCTAACTCTGCTGTTATCTCTGTGCAAATTGTACCGTGTTTGGTTTCCCAACACATGTGGATCATTGTGTGAGAGGTTTCAGGGGGCAGAGCCATTTGGGCTTTCTGCTCTGCCTTGTGATCAACACAGAATAAAGCAGGTTCAGTGTAGTGCTCCAGACGATGTGTTCTTTCTGAAGTCCGTGTCTCAAACAAGCTTATTAAGGATGACTTCCCATTAAACCCAGGCACCCAATCACTTGGGATCAGACAGGGGCTTCTGGGCAAGACCAAATAAAGACCACTGCTTAAATTCTAGACCAGCAGCTCCTCTAGGGAAGCAGCTCCATCTATGTACAGCCTCTTGAAGATTTTGGCTGTGCCATGTGTATCTCTATTAAATCTATGCGTTTAGATAATTTTAGATCACTTATCATTTTTTTGCTGCTGCAAACTACAGAATAAATTTTAGCTGACATGTTCTGCAGAAGCCAAATATAGGGTAAATTTCCTGTGGCAATTATTTCTACTCAGAGAATTATGCCAGCATCGTTGAGAATTATCTGAAATAATATTTTGAGGGACTTTAATGATCAGAACTGAGTTGCTCAGAATATTTTCCTCAGAGAAATCAAAGTGTCATAGCAACAGACCTACCACTACTAATGGCCCAAACTTACTGACCTCCTGCTCCTCCAAGACCTGCATCTGCCATCCAGCAACATTCACCTGTTGGAGAAAGGTACACTGGGTCAGGCCTTGGAAGCAAGTTGCTGGAACTGAATGGGTTTAAGGAATTCAGGATAATAAATAAAAAATTCCAGAGGCTGTATGTTAAGCTGGACAGTTGAAGCTGGTTTATAACATACACTACCAATTTCCAAATAAATAACAATTCTTAGTGGATTTGTCCCATTTCTTGGCTAAACAGTGAATAATTGGATGAAGTCCAAATATGGATCCAGAACATTATTTGCTTCTATTGAACAAACAAAAACCATGTTTTGTTGGGAGGCTATGACTGAATTACTCTGTTACTTTTCTTACAAAATCTTTCCCCCCAGTCTTGGCTGGCATTTGTTTTCAAAAGGAAGCTAAAGTGATTAATCTAAACAATAGGCTTGCTAAACATCTTAGTATAGGAGTTTGAGATTCAAATTTTGTTGCTGAACTTTCTTGCCAAGAATAGTCTTACTATTCTTGAACAAAACTGACACTTCCAGGGTTTTGTTTTGCTTTTTTTCCACTTGTGAATATGAAATTCTTCCATTTATCTGCACAGTAAAATACAAGCTTTTCCTTAGTTGGTAGAAATGTCTTTTCAGTGTGTAATGGTAATTTCCAATTCTGCCATCAGGAAAGATAGAATCATAAAATGGTTTATTTTGGAAGAGACCTTAAAGCTCATCTAGTTGCAGTGCCCCTTCCATGGGCTGGCACAACTTCCACTAGACCCCGTTATTCAAAGCCCTGTCCAGCCTGGCCTTGGATACTTCCAGGGATGGGGCAACCACAGCTTTTCTGGTGAGCAGGTAGACCCTGTCGCATGGGTAGGAGTAGGGTAAGGGGAGAGCTGCAAGGACAGAGCTCAGCTGGCACCTGGGCTCCCTGAGCAGTTTAACTAGTTAAGATTATACAAACACAGCTTTGCCCTGGAACTAGGTTTAGATGTTTCCAAGGCCAAGCCAAGTCTCCAGCAGATATTCCTTATGATTTTTTGTTTTTATACATATGAGATTTCTTAGAGAACAGTCTCATCAAAGAGTTGTTAATGAAACCTCTCAGCCATAACATCCCAAAACTGCAGGAAATGCTGTAATGGTAAACAATAACTATTTTCCTAAAAGCAGGCTGTATGTTATACTCTCCCTCTGTCATTGAATACACGCCTCACCTACAAGGTCTTTTAACAGCCTCTGTGATACTTTGTTGTTTGACAAGCATAGCCAAAGATCTGCAAGCAAAGGCGAAAGCTGAGGAGCAAGTGCCTGGGCTATCCCAGACGCAACAGCAGGGCTGGGTGCCTGTGCTTGCTAGGATGACACCAGTTTCTACAGGAGCATAACATATAACATCAACAGCCTGGAAAGGAGCAGAGAATTGAGGGAGGAACTAGAAAAAGAAAGTCAATGCTACCCTGTTCTGCTTTATAATGAGGTGGCTGGCGATGCAAACGAGGAGCAGGTTTTATAACTGAGAGCCACAGATACTGCTTCAGTAACAACCAGCTCTTTGTAGCTCCTCCTGCTTTGTGCCATAGCTGCCTGCAATAAGGTACTGAGTGGGAAGCTCAGCTAAGGACTGTTGTTGAGCTCTGGAGCTCTCCTCCCATGTGTACCCATAGCTCCCTGTAAATCTGGGGCAGCTGAGGAACTGCTGATGAAAAGAGCTGACTGAAGGATCCTGTCCTGCACCTCGCATGGAGAGCATGGCGGGTGGGTCAGAAATGCTCCTGTGGATCTCTGTGTTGCCTTGGCTCCGATGCAAAACACTTCTCATGGCTTGCAAATGGCATCTGGGAGAGGTTCAGCTCTATATAGAAGATGAAAGAACTACTTTCAAAGAGGAAATGTGCAAATTAGAGCTGTAACTGGATTAGGCTGTGAGTACAACTTGCCTTTGGATTATTTATGTCCCATGTGCTTAGTCTTGATCATACTCATTACAGCAAGTATAGCCCAGGATTGTTTAAACTTGGAGTCAGGGCAGCTGAACAACAGCCTCTGGGCAGTGGGGTCTTGTGGCTGCTGTGTGCAGGTTGGAGGGAGGTGGCAGTGACTGTGGCTTTAGGCTTGCTTCTGAATCACACATGCTATTTCAGAATGATCACAGAACAAAAAGACACAAAGAAGTCACACTTTTGTATTTTTTTTTGTATTTTTAATGCATCCTTGCCTGATATGTTGTCCTGCCTCTTAGTGTCTCTACCTTGCTCTGAGTGGAAGATCCAGAGAGACTCCCAGAGCTTTTGCCTGGCAAAAGACTGTTGCTTTTGCCTGGCACCGTTACACAGAAAATAGATGGATATTGCTCTGACCTGCAGGTGCGTGACATGCCAGGCCCAGCCACAGACAGATACCGTCTTGTCTTCCTCCAGAGCAGCTGCTGGGTGCATCTCTGCTGACAAGGATGATGGAGGAGCAGCTGATCTTGTTTGGAGCCTGTCCCTCGAGCTACTCTAAGTACCAAGAGAAAATAACCTGTGGGTTTGACCCGTCTTGACTGAGGTGGACTCCTGTTAGGGGAGCTGAAGTGTTTATGGGCATATGCCCTTTATTTATCCAGATGAAAATACTTGGACACATCTGGAAGCTTCTTGAGATACTGCAGATCTATGGAGTTACAGCAAGTAACTGTGTGTAGCCCTCAGCAAATGCAAGTTAAAACTCATGATGGTGCTTTGCTTTGCAGCTGATCTTGAACTTGAACTCAGCTTGCTACTGAGTCCTTTCATGGCCGCATTGCCACAATCAGCACTTTGGTTTCTGTTTGTTTAGGAGCCTGTGGGGAGGTCATTGAGCACTGCCGTGTGCTCACCACCTCCCAGGGTAAACTCCTTGCCCACTGCTAAAAATAAAATGATATTTGGATTGGGGAGATAATTTTGTTTTGTGGGGAAGCAGTTTGCACAGTAGACAAAGAGGAGAGAGAATAGGTCCAGACTTAATTTAAGTGAAGACATGGAAACTGTAGATTACTATTCTGTTGATTCGCTGCTTGAAATGAGACTTTGGGTGTTTTTTACATAGCAGATTCAAATGTAGGCTCCTGGGTCTGTATTTGGATATTTACTCAAGTTCTGGGAGTACCAAATACCCAGAATGTCCCAATGATGTAAGACAGGATGTTTCTGGGGTGAAGAGAGGACCAAGGTGCTCAGTCTTTTTTTATGAACAGACTAACTATAGAAGAGAATTCTAACTTTTGGCTTGCTAATTTTTGTGGCTGGTGTCTGGAAGCAGCTTCCTTTTCTGAGCTGACCTTGGAAAATGTGTTAGCAGTGTTTTCTGCTTTCCGTATCAGGAAATGTTATTTGCGTCTCAGACTCCTTTCTTTTTTTCCTTTTTAAAAAGAGCAGAAAAGAGCCTTTTCATGTGGCAACAAACTACAAACTAAGAAATTTATTTCCTATTTTAAAACTTAACCACATTTTTTTATATCTGAACCTTCTTTTTCACAGTGGAGACAGTGTCCAGTTGATTCTGTGTTAACTGTTATAACTTGATTAATTTAAGTCTGTGTAACGCATAACACTAATGTGCTCTTTGTGCCTTGGCCATTGCACATACCAAGATTGAAAATGTTAAAATACTTCTGCATTTTTTCAGGAGTGGTCCCTCAGTGCTCTGGGAAGGTATCTCAGGGATCAATGGAAACAAGCTGGCTTGCAGAGAAGCCAGTGCCACTGGACCGGTATTTGGAGTTTGGAGCCTGAACTGCCGCATCAGCGATGGCAAGCCCTAGAGGAAAATCTATTGCTGTGGAGGAAGAGCAGTGACAGGAGGGTGTTGCTGAGCCTGAAGCTCATGGGCAATGGCTCTCTGGGGCCATGGCTGTGACACACAGCTGAATATACCCTGTGCCATATCCAGAGCACCTTCAGTTAGAGGAGCCCACGGGATCATGGCTGAGCCTGCCTGGCACTGACCTGTAGACCTGACTGACCAGCCTGGCATTGCTGTAGATATCCCCACGTGGGGAGGAGGGATAAGCCTTCAAGAGCTCCCCTGCCACATCCCAGCCCTGATGGTCCACAAGCTTCTGTGGGTGCTGGGCTAAAGTGGGACCATATACCCACTACCTTCTCCTGGTCCCACAAATGCCACTGTGAGGCCTGAACTGGCTCCAAGGCCAGCCAGACAGCAGAGTGCTGTCTTGTATTCTTTGTAGCACCATCATCTCACATGCTGCTTCAGAAAACCCAGTTTTAAGAAGCTGGATTCAATAAAAAAGAATTCTATTTAGCAATATCTGAGATAGTCACCAATTCCTGACATGTGCTCTGTCTTTGCCAAGAGAGAGCAGATCCTGCAAAGAACGTCACCACAAACTAGTATGTTTTAATACAGAGATTTTTCAGATAATCTGAGTTGGAGAAGCAGCTCAGGGCTGTATGGCAAAAGCACAGGGCAACATTGACAGAGGTGCTGCATCATTTTGTAAAGGAACATGAACTTTTTTCCTCCTCTTGTATAATTTCATCCTCGAATTGCTGTGTCAGTATCACACAGGTTTTGGTCACCAGGCCCTAGGAACTCTGCATATGAAGAAAACTTCAGCTGACAACCATCTTGAAAAGGTTGCTGGAATAAACACTCTCTCTGTACTAGACTAACACTACCAACCTCCCCATGATGACCTGGCTCCTAAGAAGTACTTTAGAGAAAAATCTGTCATCAGTGCTGCAGAATTCAGACAAGCACAGGAGATCTTCCTTGCTCTTTGAGGCATATGAAGAAAAGTCTCATTAATGTTAGTAGTAATAAATTATTCAAGTCTTACTGCTATTTAAAGCCAAATAGATGGCATCACTCACATCTCGGAATTCTACACATAGCTATATTCCAAGCAAAAATAAAGGATATGGGATGACATCTCTTGGAAGACAGACATGTGGGCTTTACATTCTCATTGAGCATCTCCTGCATTCAGCCTGTCACTGCTGATTGTACTGCAGCATATTTTGTAGAAGGCCAATGGCCACTCTTTCTGTTGCTATTAATTTGATGGAAAAATTTACCTTCTTTCTGTCTTTATGATCACCTAGCTTCATTTCTAGCTATTTGCACCTTAATTTCAATGTTGCCATTTTAGGTCAATTTTAAAAGTGCTTGTTGTTAAAAATGCATCCTCATGTAGTCAGACTGTGATGGAACCACCCTCCTTTCTCCTCCTGGATAAACAGACTGCCTCAGCTCCATGCTCTCATGCTGAAGGTATGTTTCTAGATTGCAAGCAATTTTTGTGGCTCTCCCTTGAACTTCTTCCAAGCATTGAGCATCCTGGAATATATTTACATCAGAATGGGAGGTGCTGAGTTTTGTTTGCCTGTTTTTCCCTCTTCTACTCCCTCGGCCACCAGAGCAAACTTCTGCTTCATATGCACAAGTAGCAGTCCTGCATGGATCTCAGGTTCAGGTTATCATGAATTATTTGTGTGAGAAAAGCTGTCTGTCAGTTACATGCCTAGCAGGGAACCATTTTGTTTTCTAAGGAGTTTCCACTGAAAAAGGGGAAGAGCATTTTAAAGCAGGACCTGAGGCTGACAATGAGGTTTCAAGCTGTGCCAGCACAAGGTCTGGGTTTGCATCAGTCTAGACAGTGGCCACCACATCTTGCGAGGGTGGCTGGGACATACCAGTGCCCTCAAACCAGAGCAACTCACCAGCAGTCAACGATGTGACTGGATCTTGGTTGGTTTTTTTCTTCTTTTTTTTTGTCCCATTACCCAAGAAAATATTTTGGAACAATGAAAATTACCCAGGTCTAATAAATCACCTGCCTTGAGCACCATTTGTCAGCTCCTCTGTCATTTTCCTGCTTTACAAATAATCTGTTCTGAGCCATGTGTGTGATGGATGGGCAGGGATGGGGTGAGCTCAGCTGCTCCAGTCTCAGCCCACCTGATAGACATGAGCAGGGAGCAATTGCCCCAAGCTGAATAGAGCTGATGACTCAATGTCCTCTGTTATTACGTTCCCAAATTTCAGGAATTAGAAATGCTGATGGAGTAGTTTGTTAGTCTCCTTGTACTGCTGCCCCAGTTTGAGACAAATTCGGAGGAACATCTGAATTTGAACATCCGAATTTGAACGTCCTCTGATAGAAGGCAGGTCACAGCCACCCCTCCCCCACCAGGTTCAGGGAAAAAAATTTTTCCTCGGAAGAAAGTGAAAGAAAAAACCTATTTATTTGACAGACACAATGCACAATGGGAACAGAATAATGCTAAATAATAAAACCTCTTGCTGTGGAGAAAATTTGGTAAGATTTTAGAGACCTTTCTTTGGGTGTGGTCTCTCGCTCTCTCCTCTTTGGAGCTGGGTCAGCTTGGGCCCCCTCCAGGCCTCGGTGGAAAGTTCTGAACAGTTCCAGAAGAGAAGAAGAAGAAGCCTGAGTTCCAGGGGGAAAAAAAAATTAACTCTCCATCTCTCTCTCTGGAGAAACAGAGCCGAAAGCTGGCTGAAAAGCAGCAAAAAAGGGTGCTTCCTCTGCTCTTGCTGCCGCAGAAGTACACAGAGGAGATAGAGTGGCCTTGGAGCACAAACTGCTTTGAAAAGTTCATCTGGCTTTTTTTTCTTTCTCTCGCACCAAGTTTTAAAGACACAGAAAGGCACAGGAATCATGTCTGGGCATAGAGGGGTGATAGGGGATACACATCATAAAGTCACCCCAAAGACAACTGCTTTTTTGCATTGCTGCCTAGGACAGGCAGATGTAGGGGGTAAACTACAGACAGTTCTGGGTGTCTCCAACAGCCCATATTTTTGAGAGAAAGTGAAACTAGACAAGAGGTTGATAAGTTTTCAGAAAAAGGGCTCCACTTAGACAAAAAAAAAATCTTAGCTATGTGACAGCATATTTTAAAGCTTTTCATCTTATTAGTGAGAAGATGACTGCACTGACATCTGCAGGATTTGTTAATACTGATCTTCCATTACTTTAAAATCACATTTTGTTTTACTTTTAGGCTAAAATCCATGGAAATGACTTGCAGTGGTAGTATGGTACCATTCCTATAGCCTTTCTGCAGTAATCTTATTTTTGAGGATACTTCATTTTGGTTTTAGGATGAATTCCAGTATGATAACATTTCTTCCTTTGCACTGTTGAGGTAACAGAGATGAAACTTTAGAAATTCAGCAGTCTAATTCCAACCCATGTCAGACTTGTTCATGGAGATTTTTCTTCAGAGGAAGTTTTTGTAGGGGCAGGAAACTGTGAGCGTGCAGTGATGGGCAGAGCTGTGAGTGACTGTAAATTCAAAGCTCACATTTATCTTACTGCACAACAATGATTTTTCCCCCCCATTTGCAGAAATCAGTTGTGAATTTGAATTAATTTTTGAATACAACCTGGATTTGTGAATAAAACTTAATGTCTGGCTGAATTTACAGCAGCAGAGCAGAATTAGGAAGGTTGCAAAATCTGAAGTGTAGGCAATGGTAAACAATCTCTTGTACGTCCTTCTCTCTCTGCCCTAATTTTTTTTCTAAGTGAGGAGAAAAGTGTACAAAGACTTCAGCAAGGTAAAAAAACTGTGTGATTCCAAAAATCTGGTAAGAATAGGAAGAATTGGAACACTTTCATTACATTAAGCTAAACCAAGACAGAAAGTTTGTATTGCAAAGAGTACTTCTTATAATGCACCTTTTTTTTTTTATTCAACAGCATGACACAGTTTGTTCTTGGCCTATCAGTCACAGAAGCATGGTTTCTAGTTGTTTCCAGTGATACAGGTGGATCTAGCAGCCACCACAGGCTGTGTTGTCTTTATCTCCTGGAGCACAACAACTTCCGTGATGGGAAATGCTCTTTACAGTAGACTGTACTCCAGCAACCAAGATTTATGACGTATGACATGTCCATAAAAGAAACAGATGGATGATGTTGTGATATATACTGGAAATATTTCCCTGGTGTAAACTGGTGCTGCTTCACTGCTTCAAGCAAAGTTCTTTTCTTTTCAATAGACAAATACAGAATTGCTTGTACTTCTATAATACCAAGAGCCTCCAGACCTGTTGACATGGTTAAATTTTGCACAACCATAACTGAAACTCATCTTTAAAATAAAAAATGCCACACTAGATGGTAAACTGCTAGAAAAATGTGACACTTGGTGAAAATCTAGATGACTTGGTAACAGGTAAGGACTGTCTAAACTCGTGGAAGGTCTTAGTTCTGCCTTCACAGAATATTGTACAATGAATCTGGGATTTTCATTTGACTGAAATCTCTCCTACAGCATAAATTGATGGTGGATGAGTAACTGACCTGACCTAGTGCTGCAAAATGTTCATTTGAGATGATATATTCAAGTACGTCACCTTTTCTTGTCCCATTTGTGCAAACATTTGTGGGTGCAGGGCTTTGCCTATGATAATATTCACAGTGGCTGCTGTTCTGACAAATCAGGGCACTTGTGAGAAAGAAGGGATGATGGTTACTTGATGTCTTCCGGTATAAATGGGGTCAGACTGCTCCATGCCTGGCTGCTCCCTTTATTTACCCAGAGACAGGTCAGTCCAACCACACAGCAGCTCACAAACAACTTGCCATCTCAAGTATTCACAGCCTTTTCACTGAGCAGTTATAGACAGCAAATACATCAATAAAAAAGTACCTGTTCATTTAAGGATAACAGAGGAAGAGAAAAGCTGGCTTTATGTGGCCTGGTAAATTATTTGCTTGAATCATTCAACCAGTCAAAGTGCATTTGCTAATAAAAGAGAACGGGAAAGGAGATATGCTAGCAGCAGCAATGTGTTGTCAAGCCAAGATGAAAATGAAAGCAAGAAGTAGGGCACTTTGCTGCCTTCTCTCTCTCCCCTGCATTAGTACTCAAGGAAGTTTAGACCCTTTGAAAGCATAAGAGCTTTGTACTCCAGCAGGAAACTCCAGAAATAAAAGAGAGGGCACTGTGTCATATGGTTCCTTCCCTGGAACTCTGGAGTGTGCACAAGCACATCAATTTCTGTTATTGCATATTTCCATTGAGATGATGCCCAAAAGCTCCAGTGGGGCTGGCTCATGCCACATGAGGGGCTGAACAGCATCTCCCCCTGAGCCCAGGGAGGCTGAGGGTGACCAGTGAACACGACAGCTGTGCCCAGTAGCAACTGGTGAGACCTGTCCTCTCTGCAGCTGTCAAGCAGCCGGACTGTGCAAACAGTAGCTGATTTCAAACTTGCCACAGAGAAATTTAGGAGCAGCTGGTGATTAAGAGGAAGGAATTATCACAACAGGTTTCTTACTGCTCTGTGTGACATGATCAGCTGGATGCAGCATGCTGCCCACCAGCTGAATTGGCCAACACTGTCATTGGCATCAGGGATTCTGCAGGTTTTTGACCCAGTGCTGGCCAAGATGTTGCTTCCATTTGGAAATGAAATATTAGCAAAACTGGCTGGGCATCTGCAGGACAGCATGCCTGGCCTGTGAAGAAAACTGTGTGAAGAACCAACAGTTTTACAGAAAAGATTCCAAGCTTTTCTTTTCCCTCTTTTCACCTTTCACTTGAGCTGTAATATTTAGGATGATCAGATAATTCAGGGGATTTTTCAGCTAAGTCAGAAAGGACATTTCTGTGTGCATGGTACGTCTCAATCTCAAAAGCTGGAAAGAATAATCTCTGTGTATTCAATGTGCTGCACTGTCACCTTCCTTGTAACAGCATGTCACGGCTCATGATGCCAAGGGTGGTGGCAGCCAGATTGTGGGAGCATTAGGAATATGTGTCTTGGTTTTGAAAAGACAGGTGTCTGTCAAGGAAGGCAGGAGCCTCCCCTGAAATGGAAAATGCAACCCCCTTCCCTCCGAATTATTATAATTTTGAAATTAAGGGGCTTTCAGGCAAAGATATGAGGGGTAGGAATAACAGTTCTTTACTAATATATATATATRTAYGRCAAGGCAAACAAACAGCAATAACTATGGCAGTAACAGCAAACAGAACCACAAACCCAGTGCCGGCCTCTCTCGGCTGTCAGGCACCCCCACCCCCACCTTCGGTGCAGTTCCAGTCACAGCTGGCAGGGGCGGCTCAGGGTCCCGGGAAAGGGATGGACGAAAAGCTYCACAAACCCTCTGGGYGGCTGATCCCGGTGYCYGGCCGGACYCTCGGGAGCAGCAGGCTGGRACAGCAGAGAYGAGCRCAGATCCCRGGTGGCAGACGAGGTGTATCAAACTCCGGAGCTGCAGCGGGAGCTCCGGGAGGTCTCAGCCGGCAAAGGGTGTGTAGGGTTATAGTGTAGCGAAGGCTCCAAACGGCGGAGAGCAAAGCGGCTGTGGCCCAGCTCCCAGCAGGGCAGGGAAGGTGGGCTTGGGAATCCGGGTTTTCTCGGGAAAACAGCCGAAAACAGCCGAAAATGCAGGAACCTCCAGCTCTGGCCAGCTCTTTCTCCACACACCGAGGGCACCAGCCAGCCCCCACCCCCCAGGTGAAGGACAAATAGCTAGCTGGACCCCCGCCCTCTGTGGCCAGGTCTTTTGTTCTTCTTAAGCACCCAGTAATTTGTTTCCCGGCAACATATATGGGAAAAATTCTTTAAGAGAAAAAGAAAAAAAAAACAGGAGAACTCCTAAAACCCCCAACATTATCCACCCCGAATTTTTCTCATATTAACATGTTACATCAAACTTAACCCTTTTAACTATATACACGTATGCATCACCCTAATTATATACATATATACATGCAGATACTGATACAAGTACAGTGCCATGGGTAGTTCATCCTAAAACAAGGTCCCYTTGAGGTATACATCGGGTCTTTCTATCCTTTTGCATCACCCACCAGGTGCAACCTGRTCCCTGAGCGAAGACAACCCCACGGATGGGTTTGTCTTTGCTCGAGGCAGAATTAACCCAAACAGTTTTTCCAAGCATACCTCTCATGTGTACCACTGGAACTTTATCCCCATCTGTTGTTTGTAGGGGTTCAGATTGGGCAGGGCCTGCTCGGTTGGTGGAGCTTCGGGTGTTAACTAACCAGGTGGCTTTTGCTAAATGCATCTCCCAGTTTTTGAACGTCCCCCCACCCAGTGCCTTCAAGGTGGTTTTAAGCAATCCATTGCACCGCTTAACCTTTCTAGCTGCTGGTGCATGGTAAGGGATATGGTACACTCATTCAATGCCATGTTTCCTAGCCCAGGTGCTGATAAGGCTGTTTTTGAAATGAGTCCTATTGTCAGATTCAATTTTTTCAGGGGTACCATGCCTCCACAGGACTTGCTTTTCAAGGCCCAGGATGGTGTTCCGGGCAGTAGCATGAGGCACAGGGTAGGTCTCCAGCCATCCTGTGGTGGCTTCTACCATTGTGAGCACGTAGCGCTTGCCTTGGCGTGTTTGAGGCAGTGTGATGTAATCAATCTGCCA
>RAHL01000943.1:27915-43707 GCA_003713215.1 Paradisaea rubra | reverse complement strand
TAATTTGTACCTCCCCTTTTTTCTTTTTCCTAGTGTCTCTGTTCTTTTTCTCTAAATCCAGGGATTAGCACAGTCTTGAGTGAGTAACAGCCTGTGTCAATTAACTGGAATTCCTATGGAATTTATGGTTCCTCCCATTGCTTCTTTCACCTCTCAGTATCTGACTTTATCTACCATCAGGCCCAGAATTTGTAGACACTTTCTCATTCCTTTCAACACGATGACAGAAAGAGGAACTGGCACTTTTCTGAACAGCGCCTCAGCGTGCTGCGGTTTCAGTATGCAAAGTCAACGCAGCTACACCACTTTAGAGCGTTTCCTTTCCTTCCCTCGGGCACGGCTGCAGGCGGGGCGGTTCTAAATGAAATCGAGGAACCGCTGCTGCGTGTAAAAGAAAACAACTATTTACAGATTTATTTTTAAGGGTTCCTTTTAGATATTAAGGGCCCTCCTCTCGGTCCCCTCTCACAGCCCCCAAGTGGAGTGCAGGCCTCCCCTCAGCGGGGCCGCAGTCCCGACGGGGCCTGGCTCCAGGTAGGGCCCTGCCGTCGGTCCCATAGGGCTCCCTCGATTGGAATGATGCGGCTGACTAGCCCCGTGGAAGCCAGGTTTTTTTGCGCCTGTCCTAGCCGGGGCGGGAAAGGTAGGAACGAGTTAGAAAGGTACGCGTCCCCTTTAAACACCTCCCCCTGCTCCCTCCCACGTGGTGCAGGGCTGGGGCGGGGATTCTGCGATGAATCTCTTCTGTTTCTTCCGTGGTGTAGAGGAGTCGTGTGCGAAGTGAGACGTGAGTATTTGGGTTCTTTTGCGTGTTTAGTTAGGGCTGTTGCCGTGTTCTCTTTCCTCCATCCGCAACTGTAGGGCGCTTGGCATCTCCTAGCCTGGTGTAGGAGAGGCGCGCTGGGTAACCGTGTGGTGAGGCTTTCCCTTTTCCTCGAGTGCCCGCTATGCTCTGCGGGAGGAATGCCCTGCCGTGGAGCGGGAATAGGAACTGCTGCCATGTTGGGGGGGCAAAGAGGATTTGAGTGAGGGAGAAAATGGCGGTGGGGAACCGCCTAGCTCCGTTCACCCCGCATCGGGAGCAGGCCCTGCCCGCTGACAATCCCCGGCCTTTTTTGTGTGCGTGTGTGTGTCTTTGTCTGTGTCTTTGTCTGTGTCTTGTCTTGTCTTGTCTTTCCTTCACTGCCGGTAACCTGCGTCCTTCTTGCTGCTACCCTGCCCTGGGAGGACCTGGGTATTCTTGCCCGCGCCCCCCTGCCGCGCCCTCGCTCCTTTCCCTTGGGGGGCAACACGAGCCGTAGAAAAGAGGAAGAGGGGAGGAAAATGGCGGCAGGCATCCGCTTATCTGGTGTTCCTAGTTCATACTCGCTTGTCTTTTTCATGTTACTTTCCCTTGTCTTCGCTTGTCCCGTCTCATTCCACTCTTGTTCTCCCCGGTGCTTCGGCGTCCTCACGCTCTGCTTGTTAGTTTCTCACGAGGGGACACCCACCCCACCCCATTTCTTTTTCCTTTCGTTTCCGCCCCCATCTTCCTCCATGTTGTTACTCTTCCTTCCTGATGCGGACTCTGGAGTTGTCCTCTGCATGTGTCCCGCCCTCCGCGTATCAGGCTTTTCTTGTTCGGCTTCCCTATTTCATGTCATTGCTGTGCTTATTTTTGTATTCTCCCGTTCTAGCTCTCCTCTGCCTGCCTCCATCCTGTAGCGTGGTTTATGTGTGCTTCCCATACCCTGTTTCATTTTCAGTGCTACAGCTTCTATCGTTGTGCTCCAAACTATTACGACAGAATTTACTCTACTTTAGAACCACGTTGATCCGTTATTATTATTCAGACTCTGTTTTTTCCTTTGCACATAGTTTATTTCATTGCCAGTTTAAAAACACTGCTATTCCTTTTTCTTTCCTGAGGTATGCTTCTTTAATACTTTATTAGCCTTTCCCTAGCTAGTTTATTTTATACAGTTTCTCCATGTGATGCTTCTTTCTATTCTGAAATCACAAATGAGCTAGTTATTTGTTAGAGTTTTTAGTAGCAGGCAAGATGTTCAACTGCTGTATCTAATCATGTTTGTGTACTAGAGATGTAGAAGTACACCTGGCAGCATGCATTCAAGGAAAGTTGAATGTCCACTTGTCTAGTAAATGAATAGATTCTAGTGACTGATGTGGTAAAGTGGCAATGGAAATATTAATTACAGCAATTTAGTTCTCTGCAATGGAGATATTTTCAGACTTTTGTATTACTGATGGGAACTTTAGCTTCATCTATGACAACTGCAGCTGTTACTCAATTTCAACTAGGCAAAATGCTCATGTAAGAATATATGTAGTGTTGGGGCCTTAATTGTTTATATTTATGAATGTTATGTTGAGAATTCATCTGGACACCAGTTTTGTATTGCCTTTTTTTTTCATTATAGTATCTACCATACCTGAGAGAATATGAAACTGGTGAAAAATTGTCCTTTTGTAAGCAGTTCAGAATCTAAAATACTGCATGTAAGGCAGTCACAGCAAAAAGGGGAAGAGCTAAAAGAGGGAAGGGTGTTTGTGATCACATCTACAATGAGTGTTAAAGGTTATATGAAAAGGCAGGAAAGTCTTCAGGAGGGTTTTGAATAAGATGAGCCTTTACAAACAGGTTTGAAGATGGCTTTCTAGCCATAATGGGATGTATTCCTTGTATAGTGTTCTCATGTTATCTTTCTCTTCCTAGAATGCCTAAGTCAAAGGAACTTGTGTCTTCAAGCTCATCTGCTAGTGATTCAGATAGTGAAGTTGACAAAAAGGTGACCGCTATATGCAGTTTATAACTACTATGTTAACTTCTATTTCAGGCTGGGGCTAAGGAATTAGTTGAGTGTTATGTCACAAAATGCATGTCATTCCATATGATTTATCTGACACTTAAACCCCAAACACCCCCTTCCAACCCCAAACCAAACCCCAACAAAACCCACTCCCCAAGATTATGGTTTGGGTGGATGCTTTTTGCTTTGCAGTACACTTTTTTCTTAAGATGCATTTTGCTTCACGTTTTTCTGTATGGTATATCTAGCCGCAAGCTTCCTGGAATTCTTTGCTGCTTTGTGGCAAGTGATAGAAGGCTTCTATATAAGCTGCCTTTGGTGGCAAGAATTTGAACTAATTTTGAGGACATCCCCCACCTTCATTTTGATATCTGGATTACTTGCAAGTCCAAAACAAAAACCTCCACTTGCCTTGTCATCCATGTGCCGCTTGCTTATCTCGCTCACATTCTTATGTTTCAGAGTCTTATGTTTACTGTAATACCATCTGCTAGTTTCTCACTTAAAAGCGGAGCGAACCTGAATGTTTTTGAGTTGATAATTTTAACATTAACTGTTTTAAATGCATAACTGTAATGTTTTCATTTATTTTAATAGTTATTTAATTTATAAATTTGTATAGATGTGTCAGTCATTGCAAACAAATTGAATACAATAGTCAATTTATCTTTTTAAGAAATGCTAGGGGGTAATGCAGACATTGGGTCTTTTAGTGTGGTATGTGAAGAGACAGTCTGATTTACTGAATTGGTTCAAATGTGAAAATGTGACTTGGTTGCACCTAGCAAATTAGGTATTTTGTGAAATCTGAATATAAGAAAATGGTCAGGTTTTTTTTAATTTTTTTTTTTTAGTTGTTCAGGAAATGTATTCCTGATAAGACATAGTGTAACAATCAACTTCAGTGGGCAGTAAGGTGGTTGGTTTTGGTTTTGTTTTTTTTCTAAGACAACCTCCCATATTTTTTTGAGCTGTTTCTCTTTAAAAGAGGTTATCTACAATATGATTCTAGCAGGTGAGAATAATTTTTGGTATCTTTGTATTATTCTTTCTTTATGGTGGGCATGATTACTATATAACCATTAGTGGAAATGTAGCATGCTCTGTAGCATCTGCTAGCAAAGTAATCTGATTTACAGGTGATATTGCCTGAGTGTTTTAAAAACATGTTTAATTTATTATGCTATGAACAGAGACTGGACTTCAATTAAAAAAATTCTCTTGGATTTGATTTTTCAGATCCTTTTTTTCATTATCTTATCTACTTTTTTTTTTTAGCAGAGTTGTTAGCTGTTCCCCATTTTTCATTGCACTCTCTGGAAAATGAAGCTTCTATCAGACTTTAATTAAAACTGACAATATTATTGCACAAAGAAAGTAGGCTTTCTGAAATGTATTTTGATATAATTAATTTCTCTTTAAAGCCAAATTATTATAGTAAGCTTCACTGAGAAGAGAAATAGGCTCATTTGAAGATTTTTTTTTGTTCCAGTCTAAATGTACAGTATTGGATTCCTGCCTTCACAGGAGGAAGGTGATAATATGTATTGCATAATAGTAGTTTGTGACCTCTAACATAAACTTTTTTTATAACTTATAAAATGAGTTGTGATTCATTAATTTTTTTTTATTCTTGCTCCAAGGCAAAGCGGAAAAAGCAAGTAACTCCAGAAAAAACTGTAAAGAAACAAAAGACTGGTGAAAGTTCAAAAGGTGCAGCTTCTTCTAAGCAAAGCAGTAACAGAGATGAGAATATGTTTCAGGTAAAATTGATGACTCTCTTAGAGCCTGGTTAAGGTGACCATTTACATCATAATCTGTATAAGTTTTATGAGGCTATCTGAATATCATGATAGCATAGTGCTTGGTCTCCTGAAATCTTGGCTGAAGGGGATTATGATGCTAGAATGCAGATGAGATGCTGAGAAAAAGCACTGTTAGGTTTCAATAGAGTAAAAGAATCAGAGTTGTGGCAATTGATTCTAACTCTCATGTCTTTGCATGTCGTCATTCTCTGGGTAGTCATTTTGTCTGTAAATATTAGGTCAGGACAGTCTTGGAAACCCAAAATATGGACTCTTAATTCCTATTTAGCTAGGTCAAGGGAACTTGGCTACTGTCTTCTAAGGCAGTATCTTGGAATAAGTTTTGCTTGTTCCTTTATGATGCAGGTTTTTCTCACTGAAAAACCAAAAATATTGCAATTTTTGACGTTGTCAAAATAGGATGAATGTACATTTTTTCAGTAGCCAGAAACATTTGTGAGTTCAGGGTATTGCGTATCCTGGGGTTAGCTGAGGAAGCAATGTATGCTGAAAGCTGTGCAAGAATATGCATAGCTCAGAATTCCTTTTTTTAGGGGTGTGGGTCAAGACTTATTAAATGTCTGACTAGCTGGCTTGAAAGGGGCAGGGGATGAGAAAGGGACTTAAATTCTTAGAGACTTTGATTCTTAAGTTTGTGAAAAGTTATGGGAGAGGTGCCTAATAAGATGGTTCCGACACTGAGTAAGGCAAAATAAATGGTTTTGGGCTGTAGCTATGCAAAGTAATACATGGGGGGAAACTCTAGTGAAGGCCCATGTCAATTTTCACTTTCCTCTGTATATATAGTTGGAGGGAGAGCTTCAATTGAAGACCCTGGGCATAACTGCTTGGACTTGTCCATTGAAGAAAGAATATAATACTTTAAGTTCTGCTGGAGCGTGCTTTGATCCATGTAGGAAAAATGAGATAGTATCTTCTGCATCTAATGAGGTGAACTGCATTTAGAACTCAAACATCGCATAAAGCCTATATGGTTGGGATTTTTTTGTAATAGGTTCAGAAATTGCAGCCTTGGGGAAAAGTTAATGCACTCCCAATGAAAAAAAAAAGAGAAAAAACAAAGCAACATAACAAACCAACATAACCAAACCAACCAAAGCAAAAAAACTTTCAAATAAAAGCAAAAATATTTGTGTGCTCTGATTTCTTTCAACCTTTTTTGACCCAAGGTAATGAGTTACTAAAAACAGACAGTAGAGGACTCATATTACTCTAAGAGCAGGATTCTTCTAGTGTTGACTACAAAACAGAAAAATATTTCAGTATCACCCTGACCTAAACCATCAGTGTTCTTAAGTTTCTGCCTGCCTTTAGTTACTCAACAACAAAAGTTTTTTTTAGATTATTTATTGTGTTATGTGCATTCTTTTTTCATGCAACATCAGCTTATGTGTGTTAACTAAGATGTACCTGTTTCAGTGTAGAAATAGCACTGTAGGTCTGAGGATGCTCCCCCTCTCTTCTTTCTACCCAAGAGAGCATGCTAGAAGATCTAGTTGCATGTTAATTTTGTAGGTATTATTTTGTTTGTTCTAGGAATATTAATACTAGAATCTCTCCTTTCTGCTTCCCCATGGTAATAAAAATGATCTGTGTGCAAGTGATTTTGCAGCATAACTTACAAGTGTGTCTTCAGTTGATGGAAATGAGGCTGTAAAGCATTCATATGATAGTCAGAAATTCCGTGGCATCCATATTATATGTGGGAATGATAGCAACTGACATGAAACTTAGTGGTTTGCTGTTTTACACCTTTGGGCTGTGTTCTTAAAGTATACAGCTTCCTTTAATATTGAACTCATTGTGACTGCTGTATTCAGAAGATTAAACATTTCCGTAAAGATCTACACTTGATTATTTTTGTTTGAAACTAATGTTAGTGTAATGGTATTCTTGAAACTAATTAAGAAGAATAAAATAATTGTAAGAAGGGAATTAAGTATAAGAGACCAAGTATGTTTTATTTATTTATGTCATGGTCTTTTTAGGTTTTATAGGTAGCCTAGTATACTTTGGAATTTGTTAAAGGATTTGAGTGCAGTTGGGGTGTGGAAATTTACCTTACTCCCATTTGTGATGTATTACTAGAGGCCCTAAGGACAAGCATTATTCATGTTACATTAGATTCCTGTCTGTGGCTTCAAGCCAATGTGAGATGTTCATCATGTACCTTGGTTAGTTTGAAAAATCCCGTCATTGACCTATGCCTGATTTGGATAAGGCTTGTTAATGCTGATGGGTTAAGGTATTAATATTAATTATCCAGAGTGGAACCACATTACATGATTGGGCATTTCACAGAAATTGTTACTTGAAAAGTAGTTTGCCTGTTGCATGTGTGGCTCCCCCCCCCCTCTTTATTTAAGTTTGGGTCAAAATTGATTTTTTCACTTGTGAGAAATAAGTTCTTCAGTTTCCTGGTGTAATGTCTTTACCTATCATAGGCTCCTTGTACTAGTTTGAAAACAAACCAGTGGGAGATTGCAAGTCAGAATTATAATTTAATTGGAAAATTAAAATAAATGCAATAGTACAAGGACACTGACAGAGTCAGGATACAACCTGACACCCTGTTAGGGTGGTGGTAGCAGTCCAGATGAAGTGGTTCTGTTGAAGTGGTGATCCTGTAGCAGGGTCTGGTCTTCACCTGAAGGTCCAGTGGTAGCTCTTGTCCTCTGGTAATCCAGTAGGTAGGGCTGACTGTGGTGTTCCAAACCTCAGATTATATCCAGGTAGGAATGCTTGGTTCCTCCCCCTGGGTGGAGCATCTCATAATGGGATGATGTAATTTTATGAGTCATGCAGTGAGGCTAGATGGCCCATTAACAGAAAGATATCTCTCTGGAGGGAGTTATCAGGGATGTGTCATGGAAGAGAGAAAGAACATTGCCCCACCTGGTTTTAACAGATGGTGATAGAATACATACTTTTGGTCACATCTTACATTGTAACCCAAGACACTCCTGAAAGTAGATAAGTAAGTAGGTAATATATGTTTGTGATGCTCTGGAATGTGATTGTGTGTCATTGATTAGCAATAGTATTCTCCAATTTAGTCCTTGCACTGAAAAAACCACATCCATGTGACGCTCCCTCTTCCCCCCTGTCAAATTGGAGGCACAAAAGGCAAAGATCATGGGTTGAGATAAGACCAATTTACTGAAAACAGCAATGAGATAAGAAAATGAACAGTAATAACAATGATGTTAATAACAAAAGTGTACAAAAGAAATTATTTATATGGAAAGCCCCCAGCAAGAAACAATACCAGACAGCTCCCCTGCCATATTTTCTTGACCTGAAGGAACCCCCTCTTGGAAGCGACAGTCCCTTTCCCCTGCTTCTAGCAATGATGAGAAGTGGTATGGAATAACCTCCCTGTCTTAGCCATGCCACCTCATGGCTACTTCAAAAATTAACTCTATCCTGGCTGGAACCAGGACGTTGTGAAATGCATCAGTGACCACCTAAGTTCCAGAATTATTTTGCTAAACCAATTTTCTGTATTACAGATCTCTGCTGTTTGCAGGACTCTATTCTAGAAGTTTATATTAGCTTATTGTGCTTCTTCTAATGCTATACATATGGTACAAAAGAAGGATTTTTTTTGCTGTTTTTTCTTCAACGTTATATATATACAGTTTAATCAAGAGAAATAGGAAGAAAAATGGTGAAGAAGATGGTTGCTGAAACTCATACAGAAAGTCAGTTGCATAGCTGTGAAACAAACCTAGATGCAGTTCAGTGCATTTTATTGTACGAAATGGAAACCCGGAAATAATGCTTTTAATATCTTGTGTTTAATTTAATAGAATAATATATCTAAGGAGCTGTGATATTTAATAGAAAGCTGTCGTGGTTTAACTCTAGCCAGCAATCAAGCACTGCACAGCCAAGCAAGGAATTCATTCACTGTTTCCCATGGGCAGGCAGGTGTTCAGCCATCTCCAGGGGAGCAAGGCCCCATCACGTG
This sequence comes from Paradisaea rubra, assembly GCA_003713215.1. Taxonomy (NCBI): domain Eukaryota; kingdom Metazoa; phylum Chordata; class Aves; order Passeriformes; family Paradisaeidae; genus Paradisaea; species Paradisaea rubra. Next base: position 35,098 of record RAHL01000943.1, on the reverse strand, counting down.
CAACAGTGACTTGGGGAAGACAAATGGCATCACTCCAAACATCCCCCTTTTTCCTCCTCCTTCCCCCCACTTTATATACTGAGCATGATGTCACATGGTCTGGAATATCCCTTTGATCAGTTGGGGTAACTTGTCCTGGCTGTGTCTCCTCCCAGCCTTCCACGCACCCCCAGCCTCCTTGCCATTGTGGCCATACGAGGACCAGAAAAGGCCTTGGCCCTGTGCAAGCCCTGCTCAGCAATAACAAAACTATCTCTATATTATCAACCCTGTGTTCAGCACAAATCCAAAACACAGCCCCATACCAGACACTGGGAAGAAAATGAGCTCTACCTCAGCCAAAACCAGCACAAAAGCATATGATTGCTTATGAAGGTTGAACTGCAGTAGCTACCCTGCTATTAATTAATGCAGCCCTTGGAATATTAATGTGTTGTTACAGAGATACAAAGGTGTCTTAGAGGAGTGAAATTATTCTAGGTCTATCAGCTGCTGTGTTGTCTTGGTTTGAGACAAGTTTAGGAGGAAGATGCTCTGGAATGAACGTCTCCTCTAAAGAAGACAGGTTTCAGCACTCCCTCCCCCACTGATACGAAAGGAATTTCTTGGATGAAAGTGAAAAAAACCTGTTTATTTAACAAACAGAGAGTGCCCGCAGGGCACGGGGAAAAAGTGAATAACTTAAAATATTAAACCTCCTCACTGCAGAGAAATCTGGTGCATTCAGAGTTCTTTTCTGCAGCTGGCTCCAGCTTCTCCTGAGGTCTGGGGCTGGGATGCGGTGTCTCCGTCGGTCCGCAGTGTCCAATGAGCTGATTCTCGGATCACAGCTGAGCCGAACAGTCTCAGGAGAAGCCACAGAAGTAACCAGAGGATGGCTATTACAGTCTTGGGAAAACTTCTTGCTTCAGCTAACAAGCTAGCTAAAAGCAGGAGAAAACTCTCTCCCGCCACAAAGCTGAGCAACACGGGGGAGTGTGTGTGCTTGAACACAAACCACACTGAGGAATTTCCCTCAGCTTCCACCACTCCCCCCGGACCCAGCTTAAAGCTACAGGACCCATTTCTGGGCAAAAAGCAGATGATGGGGAATACAGTATTATCATAAAATCACCCCAAGACATGCATGAAAAAGAATTAGTCAGAAATGACTCAATGCCAGAATTGCAGGTAACTGAACTTCAGGAAACATCACTTTGCTTAGCCAAAATCTAGGTTTGAATTTTTTAAACTGTACTTTGAAAGCCTATATAAAGCTTTTCAGCAGTGGTAGTGGTTTTGTATTGAGTTTACCTAAGCATTTGAAATTTAATGTGAGCATTCAGCTGAAATCTAGACAGTGATAAAATCTTAACAGTTTTAGCATTTTCATATGGAACTGTTTGCATTTAAGGTGGACTTACTGACTGAATAAATGTTGTGTACTTTGTATTATTGCCCCTCACCTTACTGTAGTTGAATTAAGACATAGAGTCTTTCTTATCCTTGAAAATCACATTCTAAACCCTTTTACTGTGTTTGCAGCTGTAATCTGCTATATTGAATTAGATTTTATTTCTTACGACAAATCTGGAGTTATTTGGCAAGGCACTAATATTCTTCGATAGCCATGGAAAAAAAAGGTGCTGCAGAGTGCTACTGGTTGAAGCTGTTCCTGGAGGTGACCTTAAAAGTTACTGGAGCGTTAAAGGGTAAAACCAAGAAATGTTGTTCATGTAGGCTATTTAGGATATTCTTTGCCAGGAGTGCAGATGGACTTGGGCATGGTACCAGGTTTGGTCTGAAAGAGCTAAGCTGCCATAACATTATACTTCTATTTTTGAACTTTAAAATTGTAGTGTAATTTTATCAATTAAACACACTGTCTTATGAACAGTAACGTCTTACTAATTTTAAAGGATGCTTTGAAGTAGGAAAACAACTGCTTCAGGCTTATACTATTTAAAGACATCCCAATTGTTTAAAAATAAATTTTTAGTGTTAATTTAGCATGATCTGCATAAGAAGAAAAATTAGTTTAAGCAAGCACAAAGCCTATTTGTGTATGTATATTTTGTGAAATAACAACTTTTATGACTTTGTTTTGCTGGTGGGTAGGGTCAGCACCAGACACAGACACCAACTTAAGGAATAGTGTAATTTACTATAATGCAAAACTGCAAAGAATCACAAAAGGATAAGCTAAGCAATGCACCTAATCATTACTACAGAAGATTGCCTATAGTGATTAAGAAAGATACATCACCAGTTACCCTAATACTTTACCCCTTCATCCAGATCTGCAGTCATCAGCTGGGGGAAGCTGTCACAGCAAAGGACTGGAGAACCACTCCCGGTAACTGGGAAATTCTGTGGTGCATCCACCTTTGCAGGCAAAGAGGCTTCCAACTTCGCTGTGAGAGTAGCCCAGCTTTTATAATAAACAAGCTACCATTACTTCTAATGTGTGAACATCTGGTTTTATTCTCTTGTTGGGTTTCTCCCCAAGCCTGGCCAGGCCTCAAGAAGGAACCAAAGGAGTTGTCTTTGATCCTACACCCCCAGACAAGGCCAGATGTGGCCTTGTCCGGTTTCTAAATACGGAAAGGTAAATACATGTTTCGCCAAAGAGTGGATACATATATCATATTGCTAATAATACTTCATTAATGAGTGGATGCATAGAACATTTGGTTGGAAGGTTCATCTAGAGGTCAACTTTGGCTCAGGGCCTGTTGTTTGGGCCTTAGTATTTCAGATTTAAACATCTGTGGATGGTTTTAGTTAAAAGAGAGAGAGTGAATTGCCCCAAACCGGGCCAAGAGACACTTCAGAGACAGAGTCCAAGAAGTGGGTATTTGCTTTATTCGGCACCGGGTGCGTGGGGGATCGCTCCTCCAAACACACACACCCGGCACTTCCTACAACACAATATTATGGGTAAAATTCATGAATAGTCATCACATTCTTTGGGATAGGAGTGGTTATACAAATTAGTTCTTGGAAGTTATTAATATCATTAGCATATGTGTCACACATGCGTGGTGTGTCCTGGTGGTCTCACTGATGAAGGCTCCTCTTTTTCCTCGGGGGTCTTTCTGATGAAGATCAGCAGTCTTCATCACAATGCACTTTTCACCTTTCTTTCTGGAGCATGCGCAGTCCTTTGTAGAATGATTCAGCGGTTTTTGTGTTGGTCTCAAGTAAATTCTTGTTCCTCTTATCTTGACAAGATTAAGGCAAATCCTGCTTCTTAGGTTTTGTGATCAACATTTTCTGTCTCCCAATAGTTAACTGTGCTTACATGAGTTAACTGTTGATCAGTCTTATCAAGAGAGAGTTTAGTTGAGAGTCGGAGAGTTGAGAGAGTTGGAGAGTTGTTCATGCTTTCTGGTTAGACTTAATGCTAGCGAGATGTGTTTTGTCCCCTGTTAAATTATGTCAAAGTGCATGATGTGTAAATTAAGGAAGGTGAAAACTAAAACTAATGTTTTGTCAGGAAAGAATATTCTATTTTTAAAATTGTTTACGAGTTCTTTCTTCACAAAGTGTATCCAGAAGGTGCATACAGAATACTAAGAATTTTTTACATTAATTGTTTGACTGTGCTTTTATTATTATCAAATTTCTGATTCTCAAATTCACATTATATTTTGAATTTATGTGAACAAATTTTTTTTTTAATAAATTTTTTTCAAATTTGATAAAGCCTAAATAATGTAATGTGTAGTGTGCCTGTTGTCTCTTTTCCCTTTGCCCCTTCTTTGGAGAATAAAAAAAAGCCCTCATAATTCAGTTAAGCCACTGTGTGAAAATCTGTTATTTCAAAGTCATTTCATAATGTTGCTGTGTTGGTAAACTTAAAGTATTTGGATAGGGGTTTATTTGGTACAGTCTTTTAACCACAGTTCCAATAAAGTGTCCCAATGAACTGGCGGAAGCGGGCATGGGGTAGTTGGTGTCTTACTTCTGTTTCCATCTGTATTTACTGTGTTAAAAAAAAAAAATGGGAAAAAAAAGGGGAGGGAGAACCAGTTAGAAATTGGGCCCATCTTATGTGAATATCTAATTTGATTTCTGTACATATGGAATGGACTAAAACTTAGATTTGGGAGTAGAGCTCCTTCCCTGTTTGTTTACAACTGTTGCTAACAAAGATGGTTATAATAGAGGCAAAACTTTATTTCAGAAAACAGTAAATTTTAGTGGGTTTTGTAAGATGCAAGCTTGTTAAGAAGACAGTTTTTTTTGTTTTAGGAGAGAGCCACTCTTGCACTGAGCATTGAATGCTGAATGCTCAACTGATTTTAAGTCATTCATCTATTTATATTGACATTACTTATTTGCCTACTGATTGCTCTGGATTAAGCTCTTGATCTAGTTGTTTTACTGGTGTCTAAAATAAGCTGCAGTGTGCAATGTCACATATCTATGTCTGATACTGCTGGGAAAAGTGAATGCTGTAATATGTAAAATATCTAAAAAATATCCTTATATGTGTTTTGACAGATTGGCAAAATGAGGTATGTCAGCGTTCGTGACTTTAAAGGAAAAGTCTTAATTGATATTAGAGAATATTGGATGGATCAAGAAGGTGAAATGAAGCCTGGCAGAAAAGGTATTGTGTGGACGCTGAAAAGCTTTAGCAGAGAAATTTTCCAGCTTTCTGCAGCATTTTGTGAGAGCTCTGTTTCTCACAGAAGCTATGAAAAACACGGCTATGGGTTTTTGTAAACTAATTCTTTATCTTGCACCTGCTGTTATTCAGCAGCAGGGTTGTTATGGTATAGTGAAGAAATATTTTCAAATGAATGTTTTATAGCCTCCACCAATCATTCTAGGAGGTGGATGATCAGTGACCAATGACCTTATGCCATGCTGGCGACCCAAGTTATATAAACCGATTTATAATTAATTAAATAAGCTGTTATTGCTCCTGAACTTGGTTGTGTCATTTCTTGCAGTTCGTGGTGCAACAGCAACAGGTATTGTTCTGTTTCATGTTATTTTGTATTAAAACATTGTCTGCAGTTTGCTGGAGATCTTTGTGTATCAGATTTCTATACTTTGTTACTACGTGGTATTTTTAGAGTAATATTTTTACTTATTAATGATTTATATTTTAGCATATAATTAGTTTTATCTGTAGACTATAAACAAAAGCAAAGTGGTTTCATTGGCCTGAGTCTGTTTTCCTAAATGCTTCCCCCATAATTTATGGAAAACAAGGCATCGAATACAAACAGATTCGGTATGGCAGTTATATACATAGCCATACATTTTCCCATTGATTAACTTCACTTCTTGCTTTTATTACAATTGGATTTCCATGTTGGTTTTTGAGTGCTAGGGAGTGGTAATAGTATCTCCAAAATGTTACTTATAGTTTGTTATTCACGGTGCTTTAAGAAACGTGAGGGGAAAAAAAACCCAGAATTATGGTACTTTAAAAGTGCATAGAAGTTCAGTCCACAGAGGTATGGCTTTTAGAAGCCAACAGGAATATGGTTGATTTTCTCATTTCTTTTGTACTGCCTTCTGTCAAGGCCAGCACGGTATTTCTGTGTTTAGCCTAACACTTGTGAATGAATTTGTTATACTGAACTCATTTTCTTTGTAAGGAGATAAGCTAAGGTCTAAAGTTTAACTGAAGTGTTCCAAATGAGTAGTTTCTTTGTAACTGAGGTGGTTGTTACACTTGAGATAGGTTAAGCATTAATAGTTATGACATATACTGTATATGAAACCAGCCTTAACAGTAATTATGCAAGATTCTGCACTACAAATTTCTTTTGTCCTAAGTATTTCTTTTTAATGTGTTTCAGGTATTTCTTTAAATCCAGAACAGTGGAACCAGCTGAAGGAACAGATTTCTGATATTGATGATGCAGTAAGAAAACTGTAAATACAGAGCTATACAGAAACCTTTTATCATTTTAGTTGTTTTAAGTGGTCTTTTTACATTGGCATTTGTTTTCTAAAATATCGTTTTCCAAGCTATTGTATATTTATTTGGATTGCAAAATGATTTGTAAAATGAATACTTTATGTGCATTAAAAGTGTATTCTGAGTGAGGCTATTTGTGTATACATTACTAAAAGGAAATGTGTTGCTTTCACCTCATAGTATAAAATAAGTCAAATAATATGTAAAGCGTAGATGTTTATGGCCTTTTGATTGAAGATGCTGGTAAGGTTGCCTAATAGCTTTAATTTTAGTTTTAGTTTAGTTAACCATTAATGTGATTTTTTTTCCTGAGATTTCCTTGAATGTCTCCATTTTAATGTTTTTTTCTTTTATTTCATATTCTTTGGTATTGCCCTGACAGCTTTCAGCTTTAAGACTTGATACAAACAGTGAATACCTGGTAAAACACATTTTTGTAGATAATTTTAAATACTGTATTTGCTAATTTACTGTATTTATTCAGATGTAAACAGTCCTGAGTATATAGACTTTTTTGCATTGCTTGCATGAAGTGTTATGCTAAACAATAACACTTGAAAACAAGCCACACACTATTTCTTCCCATTTTTCTATAGCTTGATTGGCTTAGAAAATACAATTAGCTTTTATTCTTAGACCCTAGATTTTGAATGTGATAGGACCTTTCACCCCCTGACACAGCAAAAGACTTATCTACTTCCCCCATGGCTAAGCTAGGCCAGAATGGTTTGTCTTGTGATGAATTATCTGAGCTGAAAACACCCTTGGTCAGCAATAAACATCCTTCCTTGAATGGTGGGAAAGAATAAGCCAGAAATAAGTGACTGACAGACAAGCACTTTTTACAACTATAAAAGACCACTATGATTTTCATGAAATCAGAAATCTCTTATACACTCTCTGAGTGTGTAGAGTTCTCCTCAACGTGGAGACGTTCACATTGAGATACTTCCCTGGGATTGAGATAAATGAGGAGATTCTTTGCACACCACCACCATCATTCATTGGTAAGTGACATTGGCTCCTAATCTATACGATTTCTTCACTAGCTGTAATATAGGTACCTTTATTATCATGCACTGTATTTTATCTACTAGTAGTTCTTTTTGTGTTATCCTGTGTAGTAAATAGTCTGTTTAAGGTCTTATGCCTGTTAATTTTGTGTCTGTTCAATAAATAATTCATTTCGTAGTAGACCTAATCAGCCATATTAAGAACTTGGGAGCGAGAGTGGGTTTTGGGGTGCTGGCCGCCTCA
>RAHL01000943.1:9054-21870 GCA_003713215.1 Paradisaea rubra | reverse complement strand
CTAGCTGTAATATAGGTACCTTTATTATCATGCACTGTATTTTATCTACTAGTAGTTCTTTTTGTGTTATCCTGTGTAGTAAGTAGTCTGTTTAAAGTCTTATGTCTGTTTTCCTTGGTCTATTCAAAAAATAATTCATGTTGTAATAGGCCCGATCGGTCATTATTAAGAACTTGAGAGCGAGAGTGGGTTTTGGGGTGCTGGCCGCCTCAGTAAAGCTGCTGTCTACTGCCAGAAACCTGGAAAGGCAGGGATTTGTCTAAGCTCTCCCCTCTCATTCGTAATAGTGATGCATAAACTTTTACAGTAATAGACATATACCTCAGAGTAAGATAGTATTTAAAAGCTCCAAATGAGAGTATTGTGTAAACAATGATGTTTAAACTAGGCTATAACACAGATTAAACAATGAAAGAGAGTTAAGATTGCTTCAGCCAAGTCAGCTGGCTATCATGCTTCTGCCTTGTCCACACTGCCTGCCCAAACCATTTAACTTGGCTTGCCTTGCCTTGTGTGGCTTACATGCACACAACTGTTTTATATTTTGTACAGAAAGTACTTAGTGCTTACAATGGAGCACTGGTACATAGTGGATTATGACTCTAGTGAACTTTGCTTGTCTACCAGTGTACTGTTCTGGTAAGAGAGTCTTCTGCCCAGTGGAAGTTCTATTAGACTAGATGCTGCCCCAGATGAAGGGCTTCTTGGTAGGTGTCACAAACTATGGAATCAAGAAGGGAGAATATGATATTCGAGTAGAACTTGGAGTGATAAGGGGCATGCCAGTGCAGAAGTTAAAGGTGACAGATCAAAGTTAGCTGGCAATAATACCTACAGTGAAGAAATGTGTTAGCAGAATTGGATAAGAGTTTATTTTCTGACTTAATTCAGTTAATCAAAGGAAGAAGATCATAGAATCATAGAATAATTTAGGTCAGAAGGGACCTTTAAAGGTCATTTAGTCCAGCCCCCTGCAATGAGCAGGGACACCTTCAAATAGATCTGCACAATCCAATCTGACCTTGAATGTTTCCAGGGATGGGGCATATATCACCTTTCTGGGCAAAACTATTCCAGTGTCTTACCACTCTAATTGTAAGAAAATTCTTCCTTATAGCTAGTCAGAATCCCCCCTCTTTTAGTTTAAAACCATTGCCCCATGTCCTATCATAACAGGCCCTACCAGAAAGTCTGTCGCCATCTTTCTAATAGGCTCCCTTTAAGTACTGAAAGGCCGCAATAAGGTCTCCCTGAAGCCTTCTCTTCTCCAGGCTGAACAGCCCCAACTCTCTCAGCCTTTCCTCATAAGAGAGGTGTTCCATCCCAATGATCATCTTTGTGGCCCTCCTTTGGACCTGTATATTTGGATTTGAAACAGCTTAATGAAAATTGACATTTCAAGACTATGTAGTGAATATAACAATTTATTGGTTCAGCTGTAATTTTCCAATTTGATGTTAATTTATTGTATTTTTTTAATTGTGTTTGCATAAACAGGATTTACTATTTGTTTATTTTTTTGAATATTTTAATATAATTGTTTATATTGCAAACATGCATGGAAGTCCTATTCTCCTAAGTGCCATACACAGACTGTTCCTGTGCTGCAGAGTTTATAATTCAATACAAATGGATATTGAAGGGTGAGGAAACATGACTTCATCAAATCAAATATATATTATTTAATAATATATAATTTAATTTTAACCATTATGTCAGATACCTCCACCCACTTTTTAACTTATCCATTGTTGATATATTTAAAATAAAGTTAAGCTATGTTTTTGTAAATCTGAGTTTTTAAAAACTGCTTGAGGGTGAATAAAAGCGTGAAGAGATGTTTTGTGGTAGCAGCTGTGTTTTTGGGGCACAACATTCTTTTTGGAGTGACTCTTAATGGCATGTCAGGGTATTTGGACCAAATAGAAAAAGTATGAAATATCTGCTAAAATTTTCAGATGAGTGTATAAAAGAAATTGCTTCAGATCACTATCAACAGATTCTAGGTGTAGTTTTTATTTGTGGTATGTACGTATGATTTTTATTTTCTTTTAAATCTGAAATTTTGCAACCAGATTTAACCCATTTTTATCTCAAAACTTTCATATGGCCACTTTAAACTGCATGATTATCATAATAGAGGGAACATTGTCCTCACTTAGACTACTGTGGTAGTAGGTCATTGGATGACAGTTGTGTACAATATAATTGTGTTCAGGAAGGTGGGGAATTAAATTCATTAATTTTGGGGGAGTAAGTGAAAAAATTTTCATAATGGTGATTAGTTCTCTTGTGGAAAATGATGGTAGAGATGTTCAAAGAAATTAGTATTTGTTCATCAAGAACTATTAGTTCCTCTTATAACACCCTTGCTGTATTTGTGATTATAATTACTTGAGAAAACTTGGCACAATTTGATTTTACTTAGCTTGTGTGTTTAAAAAGTTTTCCATCTACCAGTTATATTTCTGCCTCTAATAATAAAAGAATATCATTTTACCTGAGCCAATCTTAATGTCTGCATGACTGTCCTACAAAAGAAGGTAACTAATAAACTAGTCAGTTTCACAAATGACCTCAAAAGGGGATGTGTTTAATTGTGAGGGAATTCATTGCACTTCAGATGATTGATGTGTGTACTGGTTTGACACGGATTAGTTTTAGGTAGCAGGGGGGCCACAAAGATGGCTCCCATGAGGAAGCTGCTGGAAGCTTCCCACCATGTCCGGCAGAGCCAATGGCTGATGGCTCTGAAGATGGACATGCTGCTGGCCAAAACTGGGCCAATGAGAGAGGTTGGTAACGCCTCTGTGATAACATATTTAAGAAGAAAATCAAAACAAAATGGGCCCAGTTTTTTTCCTTCTAGTCAGAGAAGAGGAGGAGGTGAGAACATGTGAGGGAAACAACATGGAGACACCAAGGTCAGTGGAGAAGGAGGGGGAGGGGGTGCTCCAGGCACCAGAGCCGAGGTTCCTCTGCAGGCCGTGGTGATGACCATGGTGAAGCAGGTTGTCCCCCTGCAACCCATGGGTCCATGGGAGATGCAGAGATCCACCTGCAGCCCATGGGGGAGGTGCCTGTGCTGGAGCGGGTGGATGCCTGGAGGAGGCTGTGTTCCAGTGGAAGACCTGGCAGAGAGGGCCCTTGCTTCCAGGCTGGAGCAGCCTGTCCTTGGAGGAGACTGCACCCCGTGGAAGGGTGACCCACGCCAAAGCAGTTTTGGGAGGACTGTTTGCCTGTGGGAGGGGCTCACGCTGCCGCAGGTGCGGTATGGCTGCTGGTCGTGAGAGTGGACTCACGCTGGGGAAGTTCATGGAGAACTGTCTCCTGTGGGAGGGACCCCACGGCCTCACAGGGGAAGATTCCTCTCCCTGAGCAGTGGAAGGAAATCTCAGTGATGAACTGAACAAACCCCCATGCCCTGTCTCCCTGCGCTGTCGGTGGGAAGGAGGGAGGGACTGGGGGGTGGAAGGTGTTCTAAGGGCTTATTTTACTTCTCATTATCCTCCTCTGATTCTGTTAGTAATAAATTCACTTCACAACTTAAGTTGAGCCTGTTTCGCCCTTGAAGTGTTTCTCCTGGTCCTTATCTCACTCATGAAGCCTTTGTTAACTTTTTTTTTCCTTTTCCCTCCTCTGCCCAGCTGTGGCAGGGGAGGGTGAGCGAGTGGCTCTTGTGGGTGCCTGGCACTGGGCCAGTGTCAAATCACAACAATGTGCTGGTTACTTGATTAAAATTTGACACACTCAATGTTACTTTGAAATAAATAGTTGGTAGTGATTTGTCATGTAATTGTCTATGGCTGTAGTCTTTCTAATTTGAGAATATTTAGATTTATTTTATAAAGATTTTTTTTTCAGACAAAATGGTAGTTCACGTATATGTAGAAATGTTCATGGAAGAAAATTGTGCATGTATGAAAAGATTGTGTAATATGAGATAAAAACACTGCTCCCTTTCTCATTGGAGTGGCAAAAGAAAGATGCATTTAATTCTTGATATTTATGCTGGAGATATTAGCAATATGTTTTATAAATTAAATCTGCTGTGGAGCTTAGGAGGAAAAATAGATCACAGAGCTGCCAAAGTACTATATGTGTGCTAAATCAAACTGTCATATATAATGTTGCTCTTATGTAGAGATGTTCATACTGAAGTTAAACAAATTCAGTACTAAGTTTGATATTTCTGTTAAAGGAAATGCCCCAGTTATGTACTACTTAGGTGATCTGTTAGCAAGAAATTGATTGTAATTCTGATAACTCAGATGTCATATTGTTAATCATGTGCTATGTTTCATGTTTTGTTTTGGTTGTATCTACTGCAGCGAGGCCACTGGAAATATGCACCCTCCAACTATAATTATATTAATGTTCAAATTAAAAAATCATTAAATGGCATATGTGCAATAGCAATTTGAACACTTGGAAATAAATGAAGACTTCTGTTGACATAGTGTTATTTTAAACAAAACTTTAGCTGCACTACAACTTATTTTTTCTTAATAGCTGTTTTCATAACAATTTGTTTCTTGCAACTGTTGTAGTTTGGAAATTTGAAAACTTAATCATCTAATAGTTGGTCCATGTTTGTGGGTGGGTGGTTGCTTTCATTAGCCCAGAGTTTTTCATTATGATAGAAGGACAAATGTCATGTGAAGATGAAAGCAGTAGATATAAACACACTTCAAACACCAAACAGAAGGAAAGCACCTGATAAAGTGCTATTGTGAAGAAAATGGCTGGTTAGCTTTTGAGTGGAGTTTCTTTTTGGTCTGACAATAAATGTAACCATAGATTAGATAGATAAAATGGGTGAGAAGCTGTTTTCTATCATTGGTCATAGATTAGTGTGGGCTTTTTGAGGAAGGATATTTGTTTTTCACATGCTTTCTATGACTGATCTGTAGGGAGTGGATTAACTGTAACCTTGAACGAAACAGACTTCTTCAAGTAATTGTGATTAGTTAAGCAATTTAGAGTCACAGAATCAGAAATTAGCTTGACTCAAAGGGAAGACATGCAGTTTGGGGTTGATGGAGAGTCATCATATCCTACCTATTTCCCATTTACCCCCATTCACTTATTGGTAGGATTCATCTTTGACTAGCCCCAGTGGCTACATATGGAAGAGCAATCTGATAGGCAATGTTTTTTGTGTTGTGAATCAAGGTTATTGTCCCCTGCTCTCAAATTCAAAGTGTTATGTAAAAATGTGAAGATTGGTGAAGAACTGAAATAAATGTTTCTTGGCTCAGTGATGATTTATCAGGGAAGATTAAATTGTGCTGTCTTGTGAGCAAAGGGACATTAGTCATGGGGATAACTTAAAGGCTGAGAACTTGGTGACAGCTGTTCCCCTGGTATGGTGTTTCATTGAACAAAAATGTTATAATTTTTGTAAGATCTGTTTAATTTGGTTTTCAATGTACTTCTTGCTTTCATAGAATCTATATGCTCATCATTGATGGGATGGTGAATGAGGTAGGAACTGAGGTTGGGTTGAGGAGTCAAGTTTTTAAAAACATTATTGTCCTTTGGAAAGAGGTGGGCTCTCCATACACCTAAAGGTGAATAGAGTTTGCTGTAAAACTGCAAAAGTTGGTGCAATGCACAGACTATGTTCTTGGTAATCTAGGTGTATTTGATAAGGCTAAATAAGAAAAATACTTTATGCCTTCTTGGTCGGCGTGCCTAGTAGACTACTATGGGATATCAGTTCACATGGGCATAAGTTAATGAGGTAAAAATTACTGAAACAAAGAAATAATAAGATTTTTACATTACCCTGTTGTGTTGCACAGAGAATAGCTATCTAAAGAACTGTATCACACCTCAAGAATTTGTCCCAGTTTGAGACAAATTCGGAGGAACGTCCAAAATGAACATCCTCCGATAGAAGGCAGGTTACAGCCACCCCTCCCCCACCAGGTTCGGGAAAAATTTTCCTCAGAGGAAAGTGAAAGGAAAAAACTATTTCTTTAACAGACAATGCACAATGGGAAAAGAATAATGCTAAATAATAAAACCTCTCGCTGTGGAGAGAACCTGGTAAATTCTCAGAGTCCTTTCTTTGGGTGTGGTCTCTCTCCGCTTCGGAGCTGGGTCGGCCTGGGCCCCCTCCGGGCCAACGGTGTAGGGTCTCCTGGTGTGTTCTGAACAGTTCCAGAAGAGAAGAAGAAGAAGCCAAAGTCCCAGGGAAAAAAAAAATTAACTCTCCGTCTCTCTCTGGAGAAAACAGGGCAGAAAGCTGTCTGAAAAGCAGCAAAAAGGGTGCTTCCTCCGCTCTTGCTGCCGCAGAAGCACGCAGAGGAATAGTGTGACCTTGGGGGACAAACTGCTTTGAAAAGTTCGTCTGGCTTTTTTTTCTTTCTCTCACACCCAGTTTTAAAGACATAGGCACATGAATCATGTCTTGTGGGAGCCAGTGAACATGCCTTTGTGTTGGGATGGTTGGGGTGGGCTCCCCTGGGGTTCATTGCCCTTTGGTATGATCTGTCCTGGTTTGAATTCCCCGGTTGGCTTTCAGCCTCGTCACTCCCCCAGAGCTTTCCCATTGGTCCCCATTCCCTGATCCCGCCTTTCCCCCCGGCCCCGGAAAAAACCCTCGGTGAGCCACTGTTCCTTGGACTTGCCGGCCTGCCCTTCGAGGGTAAACATGTAATAAACTCTCGGAATGAAAGAAAAGCAAATCTCCTTCCCGCCTCTTTGCTACTGACCATAATACCGAACCTGCCTGTGCACTCATGGAGCCGGGCAGGGACGGTATTTATTAATATCTGGGCATAGAGCGGTGATAGGGGATACACATCATAGAGTCACCCCAATACATGGTTTGTGTGGCAAGGTTCTGGTGGGGGGGCTACAGGTGTGGCTTCTGTGAGAAGCTGCCAGAAATCAATGCCAGCCATCTCCAGGATGGGCACACCACTGGCCAAGGCCAAGCTAATCAGAAATGGTGGTAATGCCTCTGTGATAACATATTTAAGAAGGAGAAAAAAAGTTATTGCACAAAAGCAATTGCAGCCAGAGAAGAAAGGAGTGAGAATGTGTGAAAGAAACAACTCTGCAGACACCAAGGTCAGTGGAGAAGGAGGGGCAGGAGGCGCCCCAAGCACCAGAGCTGAGATTCCCCTGTAGCCTGTGATGAAGACCATGGTGAGGCAGCTGTGCCCCTGCAGCCCATGAAGGACCACAGGGGTGCAGAGATCCACCTGCAGCCTGTGGAGGAGACCTGTTTCAGTGCTTCACCAATCTCAGTAAAGAACTTCTTCCTAATATCTAATCTAAACCTACTCTCAGTTTAAAGCCATTCCCCCTTGTCCTGTCACTACATGCCTTTGTAAAAAGTCCCTCTCCAGCTTTCTTGTAGGCTCACTTCAGCTACTGAAAGGCTGCAATAATGTCTCCCCCTGTCACAGTGGAGTTGGATGGTAAAGTGCTGTGACATTCCCAAAAGGCGTCTCCAGGAGAAAGCCACTCGGTGCAGCCACCACACTTGCACACACACGTACCGGATAGCTGGCAAAACAGTCCGACGATGAAGGAGCAGGAAGGGTCTTTGCATGGGGTTCTACAGGAGAGATTTATTGCAGCCACACTCGTGCAAGGTTCCAGAGAAAATAGCCCGTCAACAATGGGGGGTCCAGGGTTACATAGTGGAGTGGAGAGAGCATCAATGATCTGAGGGCAAGGGGCGATATAAAGGTGGGGCCAGGGTAAGGGAACCAGTAGGGAAACTCTGAGGGCATATAAGGTAACAAGGGGTGGAGTGGCCAACGGAGCCAACCAGGGAAGCAGAACTGGGGTACATTAACATAACAGAACGGAGCATTCTGGGGGAAGCTTTTTCAGTCACCCTAACCTGGAAAGGAACCTAGGACTTGTCCCACCATAGGACTCCCTTCGTTCCTTGTCCAGCAGGCCCACTGGCCCCCACATCCCCCGATCCTTCTCCAGGCTCAACAACCCCAACTCCCTCAGCCTTTCCTCCTAAGACAGGTGCTCTGTCCCTTTCATCATCCTCATGGCACTGCTCTGGACTCTCTCCAACGGGTCTATGTCCATCTTGTGCAGAGGACCCCAGACCTGGATGCAGTATTCCAGGTGTGGTCTCAGGAGAGCAGAGTAGAGGAGCAGAATCACCTCCCTTGACCTGCTGGATGTGCTGGCCACTCTGCTTTTGATGTAGCCCAGGATACAATTGGCTTTCTGGGCTGCCAGCACATATGGGTGGCTCATGTCCAGCCTCTCATCCACCAGCACCCTCAAGTCCTTCTCAGCAGGGCTGCCCTTGATCTGTTCGTCCCCCAGCCTGGATTGATACTGGGGGTTGCCCCAAACCAGGTGCAAAACCTTGCATTTGGCCTTGTTGAACCTCATGAGTTTCCCATGGGTATACTTCTCAAGCTCTTTCAGGTCCCTCTAGATGGCATCCCATCCTTCAGGTGTGTCAACCGCACCACTCAGCTTGGTGTCATCTCCAAATTTGCTGAGAGTGCATTTGAAACCTTTGTCTATGTCAAACAAAGATATTAAATAACACTGGTCTCAATATAGAGCCCTGAAGGACACCATTTGTCACAGATGTCCATTGGGACTCTGAGCCATTGACCACTACCCTCTGGATGTCACCAGCCAACCACTTTCTTATCCATCTAACAGTCCACCCATTGAATCCATCTCTCTCCAATTGAGAGAGAAGGATGTGGGGGACTGTGTCAAAGGTTTTACAGAAGTCCATATAAATGACATCTATAGCCCTTCCCTTGTCCACTGACATAATCACTCCATCATAAAAGTCAACAGGTTGGTCAGGCAGGACTTGGGATGGGTGCAATGTTTCCCTTTTTCCAGTCACCTGGGACTTCACCTGAATGCCACGACTTCAAATATCATGGAGAATGGCTTGACAAACTGAAAGACAACGCAGTCATTGGTCATAGCCAGTATGGGTTCATGAGGGGAAAGTCCTGCTTGTGAAACTTAATTTCCTTTTATGACAAGGTTGTCGCAGGTGCAGTGGAAGCTTCAGACAAAGTTTATTAAAGAAGCCCTTCTACTGAATCACAAGCTGCTGAGAAGACCCCCTCGCTTTCTAAACTCTTTCTCAGAGAGAGGAGTCTAGGGGCAGCTGGATCTTAACTTAGCCTCAGACTGTCAACGATTTAAGTTTTCAGCTTTGTCCTGCAAGTTTTAATAATGGCAAATCAGATATATTTATAAAAGATGAGTTATTTATTAAGACAAATGAACAGTTGGAAGATAAAGAGTATTACTTCACAGTATAAAGGCTAAAAGCACTAGTCAACTATAACATAAAATAGCAAAGTGCACTATATTAAAGCAATAATATTAAAGCAATTATATATTAAAGCTAGCAAAAGAAACATTAATTAGAGGTTTTGGCGTATCTCACCACACACTGTTTCATGGAATACTTCTTCCTCGTTCTCTCAATCCCTGGGAAGTAACCGTGAAGAGGCATCCCAATTCACAAAAGAAACTCCGTGTACTTTGAGGAGTATGTGAAAGAATCTAACTGTATGGAAGTGTATAAAATAAATTAAGGTTGTGGGGGTTATAGGGTGGTCAGAGGTAGCTGCTGTGTACCCCAAATTGTCTCTTGGAGAGGGACAATTCAGGTGCGGACTGGGCCGCTAGCAAACCCTTCTTTCTGCCCTGCGCAGCTGGAGGCGCTGGTGGCACGCACCCCACACCTAAGCCAGATAGCTCAAATATTACCAGAGACAAGGAGCCAAGGAGGGCACTCTGCCAGCCCGTGTTCCACAATCAGCTTTAATCATCCGCAGAGGTGGGCAGCTGTCGTGGTTTGACTCGAACTTGACAGACAGCTCTCTGAGCCAATCACGCTTCTCTCAGTTTTACATATTTAAACCCTGTAGAAGAAAAGTTTTTCTCTCGGTTCTGGTTTTGGTGCAGGACAGAGGAAGGGAAAGGGGAGGGGTGGACTCTCGGAGCCCGGCCGCGGGGCTGGGGCCGGGGTGCCCCTGCCCCGGCCTCTCTGCCTCTTGCTCCTTTCTTGGTGCTGCAGCACAGACTTTAAAATTGTAAAAAAGCCTTGAGCCGCGGGTGAGTGTGGCTAGCTATACAGGGCTGAAGTTTTTTTCCGTCCCAGCTCGGTGCCGGGACGGGACAGAGGGGGCGGCCCTCAAAGCCCAGGGCCCCGCCGGGCCGGGCCGGGCCGGGCGCCCTTGCCCTCTCCTGTTTTCTCCACTCTCAACGCTGCAGCATGAATTTTGAGTCTCTGGGCGGGGGAGCTGTGAAGCCGTCCGACGCAGTTTTTTAAGAAGCCAGCAGGAGCGTTCGAACCTACAGCTACAAATACTTCACGCCGAGCTGAAGAAATGCTGCTCAGTTAGCGGCGCAAAGAGAGCAAAAGCATCTTTTTTCGCCGTGGACACTGACCAGTAACAGCCACTTCAGAAGCAAAGAGAGAAAGAGAAGTAAAAAGCTGATCACGTGAAACGAAGCTCCACAAGTTCTAAAGATGGCGTCGGAAAAAAACCAGAGGGCGGTACCGTGCTCCTCGCGCGCAACTTAAAATACTTTTTACAACGCCGTGGTAAAAACTGTAATATCATAACTGTCTCTTTAATCTATTTAAAGTGCATGGGGGGATGGACAGTTCACATGTAACTTGCAAGAGTTAAAAAGTGCCTGTGCAGTTTTAAAAGCTAAGCCAAAAAAGGTTGTTTTTTAAAGCTGGGGGCAGAAAAACCTTTGCATTCAAACCAAAATAATTCATCCTTAAAAAATTAATAACCCCATGTAATAGTCCATGTCTTGCAGTGTAACAAACCTGTAAGTTTTCATAGAAGAGATGTGTCACACCACAGCAGTTTTTTTCCTCTTTTTTTTCCCTTTTCTTTCAAGTCTGTTAATAAACTTCCTTATAGTCTGTAAGTTTTGTGCCTGCTTTGCATTTTCTCTTAATGTTTATCTCACAAAAAAAACATCAAAGTATTGTATAATTTGTCTTTAAAACCACTACAGCAGCAAAGAGAACAACAGCGTGGTCTATACCCTTTACATAGTCTCATCTGAGGGCATGGGGGCGGTACAAAGGTGGGGCCAGGGAAGGGAGCCAATGAGCAGAGGGAAGGGGCAGGGCAGGGGACCAGGTAAGGGAGCAGCCACACAGCTGCTGGGAGAGGTAGTTTTCCTTAAACAGAGTCTGGGGGGTAAGGTTACATTCCAACCGCAAGGACTTGTGGGAGAGGCTTTTCTTTTACAGAGGTAAGAGGGTATTTTTCAAATGCCTGAGTTTTTCCACCAGCCGGACTCAGCCACTTTAGAGCTCTCTGGCTCACCAGCTGGCCCAGTGACCCCAACAGAAGTGTGCTGGATTTTTATTGCATAAAGAAATTGACTGCCAGTCATATGCCTTCAGGGCAGTTTAACAGCTTATCTAGCAAACCTTGCTTCAAAGGGACAGGTGTGTTTGAAGATGGTAAGCCAGGGTGGCTTTTTAGCGTATTCAATACCAAAAAATACCACTGGTGCCACCTGTAGCTCACCACAAATAGTTTGCATTGTTTGTATCTTCTGACCGGATTCCAGGCCAGGAGGACCCTGGGAACTACCAACCCATCAGCGTCACCTCTGTGCCTGGGAAGATCATAGAACAGATCCTCCTAGAAGCTCTGCTAAGGCACATGGAGGACAAGGAGGTGATTCAGGACAATCAGCACGGCTTCACCAAGGACAAGTTCTGTCTGACCAATCCAGTGGCCTTCTACAATGGAGTGACTCCATCAGTGGAAAAGGGAAGGGCTACAGATGTCATCTATCTGGACTTCTATAAGGCCTTTGACATGGTCTCCCACAACATCCTTCTCTCTAAATTGGAGAGAGAAGGATTTGATTGGTGGACTATTTGGTGGATGAGGAATGGGCTGGATGGTTGCATCCAGAGGGTAGTAGTCAATGGCTTAGAGTCCCACTGGACATCGGTGACAAATCCTTCAGGGCTCTGTATTGGCACCTCTGCTGTTTAATATCTTCATTAATGACAGACATAATGGGTTTGAGTGCACCCTCAGCAAGTTTGCAGATGACACCAAGCTGAGCAGTACAGTTGACACCCCTGAAAGACGGGATGCCATCCAAAGGGACCTGGACAAGCTCAAGAAGTTCAACAAGGCCAAGTACAAGGAAGTCTTCCATTGAGCAAAAGAGCTTGTGATCCCCAGGCACAAGAGGAGACACAGGCACATGGAAGACAAGGAGGTGATTTGGGACAATCAGCATGGCTTCACCAAGGGCAAGTCCTGTCTGACCAACCTAGTGGCCATCTATGATGGAGTGACTCCATCAGTGGACAAGGGAAGGGCTACAGATGTCATTTATTTAGACTTCTGTAAAGCCTTTGACATGGTCCCCCACAACATCCTTCTCTCTAAATTGGAGAGACATGGATTCAATGGGTGGACTGTTCAGTGGATAAGGAATTGCTTGGATGGTTGCATCCAGAGTGTAGCTGTCAATGGCTCAGTGTCCCAATGGACATCAGTGACAAGTGGTGTCCCTCAGGGGTCTGTATTGGGACCAAGTGCTATTCAGTGTCTTCATCAATGACATAGATAAAAGGATCAAGTGCACCCTCAGCAAGTTTGCAGATGACACCAAGCTGAGCAGTACAGTTGACACTCCTGAAGGATGGGATGCCATCCAGAGGGACCTGGACAAGCTCAAGATGTGGCCCATGGGAAACTCATGAGGTTCAACAAGACTAAGTGCAAGGTGCTGCACCTGGGTCTAGGCAATCTCTTGTATCAATACAGGGTGGGG
>RAHL01000942.1:0-31434 GCA_003713215.1 Paradisaea rubra | reverse complement strand
AAAATTTATATTACTAGTGGAATAAGAATATCCTAAGCAAGCCAAGAAAAGGAATAATGTAAGTGAAGCTGAAAAAATAGAAGAATATTATGCAAATCAGAAAAAGCAACAAGATAAACAATTTCAGAATTTACCTAGCATACTAAAAAGAAATACATTGACATCTTCCAGTGTAAATACTGGTAAATCACCTGTAATATGTACAAAGTAAACCCAAGAAAGAAATTAAAACTGTAAAAAAACCCCAGAGCATCATATCTCAACTCTTCAATCAATGCAACATTAACTTTCTGATAACAGAAAGCCAGATACTCTTGGTGAAATTAAGCTTTGTAATGGGCAGTGCCAAATCAGTAGAAATAGTGGAGTAATTCCAGGAGCCTTTAGAATGCCTTGGGCTCCTGAAATATGCAATGTTTAAGAATTTGATTTACAAAACCTTGGTCTTTGATTTACAAAACCATAAGGTCTGGTCACTTTAGAAAAATTTCGAACTGCAGATGTTACTTAGAAAATAATAGGATTTTAATTCTGGATTGTTTAATATAATATTTTATTCAATTTGGGAACAGTTGGTGAATAAACCTAGGCATTTCCAAAAAATGAAATTAAGAGAATGATCACCATTTTCAGTTTACATACAGTCACTTTTGCCAATTTCATACATAAATAGTACCAATGGACAGTGAACCAAAATAAAAGTTCATTATGAGATGATACAACCACTTCATATCCTAAACCATATTTCTAAAAATAGTATTTTATTTCCTCAGTAGAACTATAGGCCACACATTGTTATATGTTAACACCCAATTCTTTCAGAATCAGTGAGGAGCTTTGGCCTTGTTCACTGTGCAGCTGAAGATATTTCTTAAATTGTCAATGACTTCCGTGATCTCTCTCTACATTCAACGCCACCAGATTTCTTAGGGATGACCCATGAGTCACTGTAGCCCTTGTTTTCACTCCAAACATTGTCAAGAAATGAGATTATAAAATTTGCCAATTCCTATGTAAACCCTGAAGCATGAATATAGGTTATGACATAGTACAAACTTATCTTTCAATTATTATCAGTACATTTGGTTCAGAATTTGAAAAGAATAAATTTGGGTTTTTTAGAATATGCACAGCTTGTTAAGAAATTTCCTTTAGAATATATAAAACCAATTTTTTCAAAAGTGAATTCTTTTTCTACCAGTGATTTAAGTGCCAGAAAATTTCTAAGAAATATTTTTTTTAAGAAATATTGGTTTTTTTGTTTTAATACTGAGAGAAGGAATGTGGATTTTAGCTCACTGATGCTAAACAATACAAGTAATCACCAAATAATTTCAGTATCTTGTTTTGTTCTTTCACTTTTTTGAATATATCTTTAGTTGAAGAGGTAAGGGTCTTTTAAAATTACGAATATGTGTACAGAGATTTTTTAATGAGAACGTCTGTGTACCTTAGTGATCCCAAATATAACAGCTTCAGCTTCACTTGTATAATTCTGATGCTTAGTATTTTAATGTTTAAAAAGTTCTGCAGGTTTAAAGAAAGAAAATCCTGAATGATCGAAATTGGCAAAACTCAGCTGTGATGGATGCACTCCGCCTGTTTGAACTAACAGGACTCTAGCGCAAGTTGATGCTCAGCACGTAGGACTAACCTAACTTAATCCTATTGTGGGTGGATGTCAGTGAGAACTCAGCACCTGACTCTCCAAAGGGTGGTTTGGCTGAAGACTGTGCTGATTACTGGCCAAAACTGCATGAACACAGCAGAAAATCTGACTACAGGTGTTGACTGTCATGTCACACTATAACTATTTGCAGCCATCAGGGTCCACTGAGCTCTGCAGCATCTGTCTGTACCCTGGTGATCTTCCCTCAAACAGGGACACGTCTCAAGACTACCTCCTGAGGCTGAGAGCTCCCTGACCTGATACCAGACGCCCATGAGCTGGTGTCATTTTTTGTATGCATGTAACACTTGAGGTGCATTTAGTTAAGTTTTCATGAAAACTTAGCAGCAAATTGACCACTAATCCATGTGTACTTTTTAAATATTTTACATACCTAAATTTATTGACTAAAACTTCTTAACTGCCTACTCATATCTGTCTGCATGAGCTCTGACTACTTTATTTCAACAACAGCCCATACACCAAGACTATTGTCTTGCTATCTCTGTTGTGACAATTCCAATAATTTCAACAAACTTTCCTGAAAACTCATTTTAAACATTGATTATGATTCTTCAACAAGTCATGCCAAAGTTATTGAAATATCCTTAAGCATAATGGTACTTTTTAAGGAAGGAAGAACTGATAATTTTTTTTCTATCCTATAATTGTACATTTCCCAACAGAACAGTGTCTTGTTTCTAAATCTTGTCTTCAAGGACTACTTCATTAATACTGCTACCCACAACAACAGTAATAGTAACAACATGCAGATAGTAGTAATAAAGAAAGTTTATTTTTGCAAGCACTTTCCTGTAACTGTCCATAAATATAAAGCATTACTCCTATTTATTTTTTTATTAATATTCCTATATATAAGAGAATATATACTGACAGTGAAAACTGATACACAATGAAGAAAATTTTTTTGATGTTGTTGCTCTGAAGTATTAGTTTTTTTAAATAATTTCTTCAGGTATGTCTCTGTGATGAGTGCTTATCAAAGGTGTTGACATAGTGTCACCCAGTAATCCACAGGTTTATCATCACATTCTGTAAAAAACTCACTTCAGTGATGCAACAACAGTTTGAAGGTCATAATAATCTGTGAAGGTCAATTTCCTGAAGCATGGTTCAAAGCTTTTGCTACACTCAGGGGTGAACAGGGTGTTTTGCTGAAGCCTACTTCAATCAAGAGCTAACTTGTGAATAATCAAGGAATACTGCACAAATACATCTAAGATCCACTTTTCTAATCCAAAGATGTGATAGGATGCAGCCAACCATGGTAATTCAACTTGGAACAAGTTATTATCAGATAGAAAACATGTTAGTGGGCTGAAAGGTGCTGAAGACTTTAAAGACTTCGAATGTTTTCTTGAATAGAATATACACTTTTTTTACTTGTCTGTTTTCCCAAATGTCATTTGTCTGCCGCAGCAGTGTCTTTTCTATCCAAGGCAAGAGCATAAACTGGGGGGGGAAGGGGAAGGGAGGGATGGAAACACGACCCTCTAGCAACTTCACTCTCTAAATTCTATGATTCTCTAAACTTCTGTGACCAATTGAGTTTACACCTCTCACACAAACACTGTGTGTGTATGCAGATCTCTCTATCACAACATACCCCATCCTTAGATTGATATTTTAGCCCAAGGGAATGCAGGGACATCTCCTGAACAAACAGTATAAATTAGCTTACTAGAACAGAGACAGGAACAATTAGGGATCAGTGGAAACACTTATATTGAATTTCCTTTGTGTTGAAGTCAAGAGCCTTCATTTGCACTTTAGAAGTTTCTTGTATCTGTTTTTACCTTAGGCTGTAACTGCACATGCTTTTTTCTCCCTTCTCCCATCCACCCCTCCCATCTCCTGTGGTCACTAACACCTCAGAGTAATTCTTAGAGAAGTGGTAAAGTTCATGTTCTGACATCCTAGGCATACAGAATCATTCCCAAACCATTCAGCCTGGAAAGGACATCAGGAGGTCTTTTATGCAACCTCTACTCGTAACATGGTCAGTTCTGAGCTTAGATCAGGCTGCTAAGGGTTCCCTCTAGCTCGGGCTTGAAATCCCTCTAGCATAAAGAAAAGCTGTGGAGCTTTTCTGCACAATCTGTGCCACTGCTTAATCATCACTGTAATTATTTCCACCAAACCCCTCATATCCATTTGGAACTTCCTCTACTCAGTTTACCCTTCTTTGGTCCCATCCACTGACCAGACACAGCTGTGAGGAGTTGGGTCTCTGTGCCCTTTTCAGGACATCTGCTGTTTGGCAGGTAATGTTCCTCTTAAGAATAGTGTAGAGACAGGGTTCTTCAATGAGAAACTTCTTTCAGGTTTTTACTTAAGCACAAATGAATGCTGTTACAGTACACCTGAGAGGAAAATTGACAGCAACACAAGACCACTTGTGAAGAGGAGGACAACCATTAAAAATGTTTGGTTTACTGACAATACTGAAACCAAAACAGTAGTCTGAGCCCTATTCATTTCTTATCTTCTAAGAATAATTTCAGGAAGGGATTGACCTCAGAAAGTTTAGTCTTTCTCTAGAAGAGTTGACTGTATAATTCTGCAGATATAAAAACCAGTTGTATACAGTTACACTGTGTTTTACATTGTGCTGGCACAGCAGTCATTACAATCAGCAGGACTTTTAAGTTCAAAGCTGTAGATGAACTCTATCTCTTTAGTCAAGTAAAATAGCTTTGTTAAAATACTTTCTCCCCTTCTGTGTATTTTTGGTGGGTGGTTTTTTTGTTTGTTTTCTTGGGTTTTTGTTGTAGGGTTTGGGCTTTTTTGTGATATGAAAAAGAGAGCATGAAAGCATAAAACCCAGATTCATAGATGTAAGGCAAAAAGAATACCTGTCTGAATACCTACTCTCCATTTCTCTGTCAAGACAGGATATTTCCCCATTTTATTAATCTTTCATCTTGTGTATTTCAAAGGTCAGATTTTAATAAGAATTAACCTTGCCTATGCGTGTAATTCCATGTCTGCATTTTCAACACTTAATACTACAAATGCATTTAAAAACCAGGCCTTTTTCAGTAAAATTGACAAATTAGGTAGTCAATTAAATTTTTCAAGCAGTTTAGATTTGCAAAGGGCACATGCTTGTGAAGAATCGGAATTCACCTGTCCCACCTTCACTAGCGACTTGCACAAGAATTTTTTCAAGTTTCTAACTTTTCTTGGACAGAAAGAACACAAACCTCCTAAAGTCTCATAATACCCTTACATTTTCATATGTTTCTTCCTATGTTCTTCATTTAATAACTTTGCTGGATGACCTTTGCTTTCTTCTTTATTTTTGATTTGTTTTGGGTTTTTTTAATTTTAAATTTTTTTTCTATTTGTAAACGCTTCTCAAGCACTTTAAACAAGTTAGTTTCTCTGACAGAAGAGTTATGGTAAAAGAAATAACGAAAACAGAACAGTAGATCTACTTTAAACTCAGATCTCCACCTACCAGATCTGACTGATCTTTGAAGATCAATTAGTCCATTAGTTTTCCACCTCTTTTATGTTTTTCTGAATGCAACTCTTCTACAGTTAATCAAGAGGAATTTGTTGCTGGTATGTTCAGAACTTGTGTACAAGATGCTAATAGGCCTGTCCGTTGTGCAGCTCTGCCACCCAGTCCTCAGTGAGTCACTACGGTCGTAATGCAAAGGAACTCCAGAGTTTACCCCCTTGGTGAATTTCTCTTAAGCACTGATAGCTGATATTTCAGTAATCAGTAAAAAAGCTAACCAGGTTTGCCAAGAGGACAAAATGCTGCTGCAGAAGGGTGATAGGCTGTGTGTCTGATCCCCAAGACTGCAACCAGGCATCAGTACAGGACAGAGATTATAATTTATAAACCACTATTACTCATAGCAGTCAAGTGCCAATGATAGGAAGGACAACAAATGCAATTTAATTTGTAACTGGATGATTATTTCTCTTATATTGTATCTATTCTCAACACAACACCCTAGGCAAAGCAAACCATTCCTCCTCACCAAAATCTTTTGCCAGTCACAACGGGGACACTCTTATATGGCATGCATTCCACTGCAAATAAACCACAATGTTTATACATAGTCATATGCTTCTTTCACCTACTCATGTAAATGATTTTTCTTGCAGTATGGCACATACAGCCCTGACTTTTTGTTTGCTACAGACCATTGTAACTTTCCTTTTTTTGCGACAAAGAAATTCATGGAAAGTCTGAAAATCATGCAAATAAATATTCTAACCTTTTTTTTTTTTTTTGCACATTTTAAAAACTACCTAAACCAAAATAGAATCCTAACTGAGAAATTAAAGATTTTAACATTGCAAATTATGGAGGCAGATTAAGTCACTGGGTGCTTTGCAGACACAGCAGATGATACTGCACGGTATAGTACCCTACAAACATTTATAGTACCTAAAACCATAATATTTGAAGATTTGTATTAAAGAAATGCCTGAGTTTTTAATAATACTGTTAAATTTACTTAACTAATAATTTATATTACATTTCTTTAATTTCTTCAGCATTTCTTCACAACTACCTGAAAGGAGATTGTAGTGAGGTGGGTGTTGGTCCCTTCTGCCACATCTCAAGTGAAATGATGAGAGGAAATGGTCTTAAGACTCCAGAATCAGGAGAGGTTCAGCTTAAATATTACAAAGATTTTTTTTCACTGAGAGAGTGATTAGGCATTGGAATAAGTTGCCCAGAGAGGTGGTGGAGTCATTATCTCCAGAAATGTTCAAGCGGCATCTGGAGGTGGCAGTTCGGGATATGGTTAGGGGTGATTATGTTGGTTCTGGGTTTAGGTGATATTGAAGGTTTCCTCCAACCCCGATTCTGTGAAAACACTGCAGAGTATCATGTGTACAAGACCAGCCATAATAACAGTAACACTCACTTCTTTTCAATGTTCTAAAATAATTTAAAATAACAAAAATGTTCAAAGGTATTTCTCTTCAAACATACCAAGTTACTTAAAGGACGAATCACTTTTCATAATAGCAATTTTTAATTAAAATTAACTTTGACATTATTGCTTTTCCTGCCATTTGGATTTTAGCAACTGTGGTCTGTAAGCTACAGTTTCTAACCTGAATTTAGCAAACCATTAGGAGTACTCTAAAATAAAAATGGATTTTCAATGTCACTTTTCCACACAAATTCACCATAACTAACAACAGCTAACTGCTTTATTGGATGGCCTGGATAACCTCTTTTTATAGCATAAAAGGAAGTCACATCAAGATAAATCTTACCAGTAGTTTGCCATTTCGATCCTCTGTGGGGCTGGGTTTACATTGTCCCCCCCTTCCCCTGCCCCCAGTCCTGGCCACTGCCTCGGGCTCTCCCTATTGGTTCCTGTACCCCAACTCTGCCCTTGTACCGCCCCTGCGCCCTGAGAAACCGCCCTGCACTGGGGCCACGCGGTCTTTCTGCCTCTGGGGATCGCGTGGGCAGGGTGTAACTATGAATAAAGATCTTCTAATGCCCCTGTGGCGAGACCCTTCTCACCTCCTTTGGCAGTCACTGTGTTGTAAGAGCTGATAGCTAGCCGGAGCGAAACTGCGGAGCCGTCCGGGGTGGACTACGGAAGGACAGGATGGCTGTCCTGCCCCAAGAAGCTCTGCTGAGCTCTCAGAGAAAGCTGCAGCTGCTAACAAAAACCTAGTGTTTACAACAATCCTGTATCAAAAAAAAAAAGATGACAGAAAATGAAAGGATCAACTATAATTTCTCAAGGCCAGTTCACTTACTTCAGGGAGGCCAGAATAATAGCCCACATTCAAAACACTTCTAGTTTCTTCTCAAATGTAGTTAATTCTCACCAAACTCTTGAACTATGCAGTTAACTTCAGTTAAATCGACATCTTTGTAGCCTTGTAGAGTTAAAGTGTGTGAGAGAAAGAATTTGGAAAACAAGCTCAGTATCCCTGACCTGAAAATCCAGGAAGGAGTATTCCATGTTATATTCAATACAGTAAGAGTATCCCTCCAACAGGGTGCCACACTTAGTCAGTCTAATTACCCCTGGATTAAGCTTGAGGCTGAGTGGGCACCCTGGAAACTGTTTTTTGGGCCTGCAAATTATAACTCAATATCTATGGTTTCTAGTCTTGCAGACATGTCATAGGATGAAGATTTTTCCCGTCTTTTTAAATAGCCTTATAAATTCCACCTCAGAGGATTAAAATATTTCACAAAAATGCATGGAGATCCAGGACAGTTGTGGGTTTGAAATCCATAAATAACTTTAATATTTTCTTTTTCTGTAATGGAGAATTAGGATACAAGACTGTATTATAGTCACTATTTACAGACATTTAAGAGTGGTCTAAGAGCTAGAGAAATGCTGAAATTCTTTCTTCTGTACTGTATATCAATGAATCTCAATATGAGTTATTTCTGTCTAAGAAATTCAAATACAGTGAAGAAAACATGTAAACACAAATGACTTTAGAATATATTAACACAGAAACAATTAAGATTTTTTACAGCTGTGTATATATTCACATCCAATAAGTGAAGGAAATGCTGCTGCAAGTTTTACTTCATCTGTGTTTTGAATATAGTCTTTAAGAATACTTAAGGTGACAGTGCTGCCAAAAATGAGTCCTTTTAATCCTGTGTATTCTTTGTGGCTGTCTTCCATTCACATTGCAATCCTCGGAATGCAGCCATAGTTCAACCCCTCAACCCCATCCATCAGAATGAAATCAAGAGTGGATCAGGATGTGTGGCAAGGGATACAAAAGGCAGCTAGGACCAGTCTTTCCAGCACTATTCTAAAATTAGATAAACTTCTGCTTAAGAGAGTGTAGGAGATACTTTTCCCTTCAGTTACCTCTAGTAAATTACTCCAAGTGGTGGCTAGCATGGTCCAAGAGCATCAGAATGCTTGATGTCACATTGATTACCATGCTGGGGGGCGTCCCTGTGATGCACTGACCTGCCAGGAGGCTCTGCACGTGCCTGGATTTCTGTTTGGTTTGTTCTCACTACTTATTTTTGGTGCTTGTCAGAAGCTATGGAATCTTGAATCAAAATAAGTCTTCCATAGTAATGTTTTGTTGCAAAAGATTCTACCAGTATTAATGTGAAATGAGTCAGAAAGTGTCAGGACTACTGAATCTTTTGACTCTCTGGCCCCTTCTGCACTGTAGAGTTTTGGCCTCATAGAGCACTACAGCCATTTTGAGAAACAAGTAGACCCTTTCTTGTTTCAAGTTTATGCAACCTTTTTCTGTGCATTTAATAGTAGGAAAGCTCTGACTGTATGTAGAGTAGTTGCAGGTGAAATTGATGTGAGCCACGGTCACATTTATTTAATGTGGGTGTGGGGGACAGGGAGGAAACATTATATTAGAAGTGAAATAAAGAAAGGTTTCATTAGATGCACAATGTGAAGAAAAAGGGTAATTTCTGGAATTAAAGAAAAATATCATATAGTAGTTAGCAGAATTCCGAGACCTTTAGGGCACTTGTTTAGAATAAAAAGCCTGCACTTAACACTACTGCAAGTAGCCCAATTGATAAAAAGATATTTTTAACGAAGGTAGGGAACCTATATTGAGTAAAACTGTAATTTTTTTACCTTCATTATATGTGTTAAAGCTAGTTGAGTTTATCTGTGTTTCTTGCTGCTACTAATTTTAGAGCCGAGGTTTTTTGCTTTGTCATTTTTCATTTGTTGCTGTTTCTGAAAAGTCTGAAGATGATCTTTTGATTGTTTGTTTGGAGATTTTGGTGAAATAGTTTATTTGTATTTGGTCTCTGTACTATTTTTTCAAGGGTAAATAGAGGTTGGCAAGTCATCTTGTTTCCCTTTCTTCTGTCATAAATACTGATTGAAATCTTTTGTCCTTTAGCATGACAGATGTCAATTTGAAATGCAAAGGGAAGGGAGCATTTGGAGAAAGAACAAATGAATTGTATCCAAAATGTCATCTCTATACTATCCAAATAAATAGGTAGCTCTTCCTCTCTTTTTAAAATCCCATTTCCCAAAACTGATATTTTGAATTGATTTGAAATTTCAGAATCAGACATTTCATACAGCATTTCCAAAATTGCAGACAGTCCTTACCACTAGAAGATTCTGGGAGAAAATCGTTGAACCCAAGAACCCAAGAAGCATGGGTAGATGGTGCGGCTCTCACACCCTTGTTTTTCTGAGGTATAACGAATCAGATTGATAATTACACAAGAGGCATATATGGAAGAGGGAAAATATTATCTCCTCCAAAAGGGAGTGTGAGTGGTTACCAAGAGCAAAGACTATTAGCTGGGGATTTAACGAAATGTGATACAGAAAATTTATATTGTTCTTTCCTCTATCTGCTGCAGCTAAAACATGTCTCTTGGTCAGTTTGTCCTTTTTTAACCCATACAGTGCATCACAAAATTAAGATAATTATGTAGAACACAAGAGATAAATATAGAAGCTGTCTGTCATTGGGAAAAAAAGCAGACGGGAATATAAACCACTCATTTGAGGATGCTGAGGTCTAAAGCCCAGAACATTCCTGTCAAATGTTTTATGTTTTCAAATTTCCAAATATTAATAATAATGAAAATTTTTAGCTTTTCAACACAACCTACAGGAGAGAACAAATAGGAGCAAAGGGAGAGGAAATTCATCTACTAATACAGGTGCTCTGCTCTTTTCAAATCAATTCAAAGGACTCTTGAGCCTCTAATACTGTTAAGTTTCTTAGACAAAGTCAAGAAATTTAATATTTCCTTCTGTTTTGGGATCAGTTTTATCCAGCTTGGATTACTGTTTTGGTATCCGTAAAGTGACAGAGAACAAAATGGGAAACTATTCATATTTTGTCAAGCTGTCAGCTATTCAAGTGCTATAGTCACAGTGCATACCTGCTCATCACAGAATTATTAACATTTTGAAGATCAATTCTCCACGGTCATTAGACACAACAAAAGACAATTGACATGTTTCTGTAGTCACCTCTAGTTTTTAATTACAGAACCAGAAGAGAACAATATCTGTGCTGTGTTTTCAGTCTTTCAGCTGCAAAGAGATACAGAAAAGTGAGCAGTCCTGACAAAACACAGTAAGAGGAGAGCAGAAGGAAGGAGTTGTCTCGTACCATGACAAGGGCACTCATCTGGGAGAAAAAGCTGAAGCATGTATGAATTAGGACAATGGAACTGTAACAGAGATTGTGGAAGAAGAAACTTAGGCTGCCTTGCAAGAGAATGGGGAAATGCTGAAACACTGAAACAGCCTTCTTGAAATGAAATATACAATAATGTTCAGAATCAGTTACATTCAAATGCGCCCAGATTAAATCCTGGAGTTGCATGAAGTGACTGAAGGGAAAAAAAAAAAAGAAATAATATTTAATTAGACTTAAAAATAGAATATATTTTATTTTGCAATTTTAATTTTTGAAACTCATTTTTTCAACACCAGTGATTCTAAAGATCTGAGACTGTTTATCACTTAATTTCATTTCTGCTAAACACCACAAATTCCTGAGTTCTCATTGACTCACGTTTGCATATTTTTCTCTGGAAGCTTCTTGCATTACAAGACTTCAGCTGCCTTCTTATATATTCCTGCAACCAACACTGAACACAGCAAAGGTGCAGCTACAGTCTTTTCTGTTCCTTACTCCCAAGGGAAACCTGAATTCTGAAACATGGGAGTAGGACTAATGGAAACTCATTATTGACTCGAACTTTCCCTTAGCTATTGAACAAACCAGTAGCTTTTCTCACTAGGCTCAAAATATTCAGGATGTCTTCCCTCAATTTTGACAGTTTCTAGATCATCAAGTCTCTTACTTAACTTTCTTCCACCAGTCACTGCCATAATTTTTGTCCTCTTTTTAAGTTTAACCCAGCTTTACTTCTGTCGGTTCTAGACAAATAGGTCCTACAATTACATCTCTTTGTGTGCAGAGTACTTGTCTTGCTATTTCCTAACTTCTTTCAACAAACAGTATCATTAGATGTCAAACCTTGTCATATTTCTAACTCAAACAGGGCAGTTTTTACCCTGCTATTTTCCAGGAACTCTTCTGGCACGTTCCTACCCACAGCTGTCATATTACTCTATATGTAGCACCCTTAATGATAGAGGAGATTGATAATAATGTGAAAGATCATCTTATGCTTTGGTACTAATAAATACTTACAGAGGATTTATCTGTAGCTACACTGCTCACTGTTTCTCCTTTTTGTGCAATTCAACCTGGTAGTATATCTTAAACTAACCAGTTTAGTCTACAATAAACTTTAAGGACACCTTGAAGTGTGCTAGGCAATGCTTTCTGACAACTCACCTTAAAATCCTCGTCAGAGATTACACAACCACAAGACCACTGACTGCAGGATATGAGATTTTGATGGGAGAAAATTATTCAGCTAGAACTTCAATAAAGCAGTTGTGTTTGAGGAACCTTATCTGAAGCTATGTTTGAGAAATTCCAAATCATTTAATTAGGCTTTATGGAGTCAAAACTGTTAGGCTACCAACTTGGCAGCTACTTAAAATGAAGACTGTACCATGAATGGACTCCTAAATTGAAATTATTTCTGAAAATTATGACAGATGGACAAGGCTGGTGGTGAATAAATTTGTAAGATGTGAAGAAGACAGAGGGTCAGCAACATTAATGGCTATACTGATGTATATATGACATATACTCCAGGTACAAGGGGACAAAGAAATTATCTACTGTCCCTAATGTGTAAGTCAAAGGTTGAAAGAAACAGAGGTTCTTCACTGGTCTGAAAGAGATAAGGTCCACCAATTCCTGTAGCCAACAGGACATGATAAGCCACGCAAATGCAATGTACTTGCTTTGATGACTCAATATTACAAATTCAGTTGAAGACAACATGCAGATCAAGAGCAGTGTCAGCTGTTTAACACTTTGTCTGGAAGGACAGGTGGCCACTACCAGCTGAGATGCTTGGAAATATTTTTTTGTGGATGCTTATTGCAAAACTGACACACACACCTTGTGAATGTGTAACAAAACATATTTATAGCTTTCTTACCTTTCTTCAGTAAGCTCTAGTAGGGCAAATGTATGGATGAGACAAATAAGAAGCATTTAAGATATATTGTGAAAAACATAATTGAGTTTTTCAAAACACAGTAATTTGGAGTAAAATTAAAAACTTAGAATTTTGATGTGTCTGAGTCTATTTTTTTGGCAGAGAAAATGAAAAAAAATAGTAAGGAGTACACAGACGCATTAAATAATGTGTATGGCTCAGCTATAACCAAAATATGTACATGGTATCAGTACTACAAGCTTTGAAAAGAGATAAAAGTTGCTAACCATCAAATGGATGCAGTCAGGCGCAACTCATTGAGAATAGCAGGAATGCACAGGGTTCCAGACAACTAAAGAAAACACACTGTAAAACCCCTGTTGACAAAAAACAGCTGCACAAGGGAACCACCTGACCGCCCAGTCCAGGTTATTTTGCACAACATGAGAGAGATGAGTCCTGAGATGAAGTGGGAAGACAAAGAAAGCAAAAGTAATAAACATGACAAAACAGGAAAACTAGGCAGATATGGGAATGACAAATGATTAAAACAATCCAGCAAAGGAGAAAATGTTTACCATGTGTGAAAGTGCTCAGTGCTTCTTCTGCATATGCCAGCTGAACAGTCACAAACCTCCAAAGCATGCACAAAGACAAACACAGAAACTGGCACTGAGCAGACCACTGAATTGTTTTGAGCTTCTGTACAAACCACACAAATGGAGGCAGGTGAAATGCTCACCACATTACCTACGGAGAAGCTTAAAAGGCCACACGAACCAATATTAAAAAAGCAGCATTAGCCCCCTTCACATCGGCATTAACAGAGAAAACACTATACCAGGGAGCAGTCTGAAAGCATATGGGACCCTCCAAGCTGGCAAAATACAGAAGCTCCCCCTCCAGGAAGCCAGAAGAGACACATATTGATACAAAGCCTAATTTTAAAAATTATTCTTTTAAGTTTGACAAAGTGTCAGTTTTAATTTATAAGTCTTAAGGAGCTACTCAGACTGATGAAAGTCATGCCAGCAGAATCAACACAGACCTAATAGAAATGATTAGTTAAAAGACAATAAAATTACAGATGTGTTAAAAAAAATAGGTGTTTTCTAAGTTGTTGTACAAAGAATGAAAAATCACTAAAAGATCATAGGAAGGGATGAAACATATTTTTGCAGTACGATGATAAAGAAATGGTTGCAGAATCCAGTTATGTGAAGGACAAAACAAATTTCCTCCTTTATATTGTCTCTCTCATATTTTATTGATTGCCATTTCTTTTCTACTGGCAGTAGATCCAGCTCAGGAATCCAGTGTTATTGGCAAAACTAAAAAAAGTATTTTGAAAGGCCATGAGTCCTCCAGAAACCATCATCCTCAAATGAGGCTATGACATGACTACTCCTGATTTAATGAGTTGGAAATGCAAACTAGGTTTGATTCTAATCCTAACAGCCCCATACAAAGAAGAAAGCACTATGACTGTGAACATCTACGTGAAGGCAGTCAGTCTGGCAAGTCTTGCATGTTAAAATTGAGCACTTTAAGCCACTTGTGGGAGGAAAAGAGTTTTGTTCTCATAACAATTTCTTCTGTCACAAGGGTTTGAAATCCATAAATAGGAAAAAATTTTATTTTCAGGACATGATGTACCACCATGTGAGATATTCGTGCTCATGCTCTGCTTACCACAAGCATAGTCAACAACTTTATCTTGCCTTCTTAGTTAATGAAGACTTGGAATTTTGCCTTTTGCAGTATTTTGTCCTGAAAAGGCTCTGTGTACTGAGGGTGAGATATTTGTTCTGAAAAAAAATTACAGATCTTTATATCTGAATAAAAGTGAAAAGAACAAATAAAAGAATATCCTCAAGTCAACTTACCCACAAAGTTCTTCACTAAGTGAAGAGAACTCTAAGCCAGAGTACTGAGGAATGACGTCATGGAATGGCTGATTGCAGATGGCAGCTGTGAACTTTAAAGATACCATCTTTCACTCATAAAAAAGTCTACTAAACTTCTAGCTGGAAGGAAATTGCCATCAATGACAGATTTCTTTGGACAAACTCAGATATGAAATACCTATTTTCTAGACCTTCAAAAAGACATATATTGTCTAAATGTATGTCTACTATATGGCTAAAGTATCCTTGTATTCAATATTAACAAAATTTCAAAGTTATCTCCTATTAGTAAGTGATTTAAATTCAGGATAAATGCATATTCTTCATTACTATTAAAGTCTGTGAAGCCAATATTTAACCCCAGGTCTGTATCTAGGCCTTCTTTCATCCAGAAATTTGAAAGATTTTCTCCTAATGTTTCCACTCCTTTGAACATGCTGAACTAAGAGCTGGAAAAGGTGCACTAGAAGGCTTCTCCTTCAAAAATAAGGAAAGAGGAAGAGGGCTAAGTCTCTGAACTCTAATGGACCAGTAGAATAGGTTAATTGTAGGGTAAAATCAATCATGTATGAGAAATCAGAAGGGCAGAATGACAGGTGATTAAAAAATGATCAGTCCTCTCAAACATCACTGCAGTTCAGAGTAAGTTCCTGATGAGATATTAGGTAAGCAGGTGTACGTGAAAAAATTCGCTTCTTAAAAAAGCCCCAAACAAACAAAAAAGCCCCCAAACAAATGAAAAAAAACCACCAAAATTCCAAACCTACAAGCTTGTTTTCCTTTTGATTATTCTATGGCTTATTACAGATGGGATTCTGGAGATTGTATGCACAGGCAGGAATCTATCTTATTGACCAGCTGTGAATTCCATCATATCATGATATCTCAGCTGCCGCAAAGTGGAGGTATCCTGCAGGAGCGGGAGAAAGGCAGAATTGAACACATTACTCTTCAACAGAACAAAAAATATCCCTCAGCTCCTCTGTCTTACGATTTGACATCCATAGTGAACTGAAATATCAAAGAAGGATAATTTTTCAGTGACACAGATGAGTGCCTAAGGCATATTTCAGCACAGGAGAGAATCTGACCCACACTTACTTTCTGGTGTGCCACCCCACACGGGATGTTTGTGTGAACTGCTGTAACACTTGTTACAGAATCAGGAAAGCACACAAACAGTGATGACAACATTAAGCAGCTTTTATGGGCTGTACTCACAAATTTCTTTTGACTATAACTAGAGAAACACCTGTGTTAAACAAGATCTAGCTCATCCAGGGTGAAAATATACTATTAAAAATGCACTGAAAAATTCATTTGAGCCTGAGGCAGAAAAGGGGCACTGCTGCAGTACTTTCAAGGCCAGAAGTGTTCTCTCTCATCTGAATCTGAATGGAGGAAATTCTTATCTCAGAACAGCAATCTAGGACCTCAAGATCATTTGCTTTGGCTAGAAATGAAACACTGGAAGTTTTTTTTTTCTGATCTATTTTGTGTTCATGCCTCATGAATATACCTTACATGTGATTACACATGACCAAGAACTTGAAAAGAAGCTGGCTGTAATGTCCTGGACTCTCCAGACTACTAGCTGGACTCCCAGCACCCTAGAAGAGTGAGACAAGGTACAGCATCTTGCAGAACCCTCAGCATTATCCACTATAGGGGAAGGGTTCAAATTCTTTGACAATTTCCTCTCTATTTATTTTAGGATATGAGTGCTCTGTAGAGTTCAGCATTTTCTGATTTGAAAAAACAAATCAATATCACAAAATTTTAACCTTTCTTCTGGAGCTCTAAATTTTGTGGAAATGCTTTCCCTCTGGTGATGGAATCACGCATTGTTATAATCTACCATATCAGAAACAGGAAAAAATATGTGAACATAACTTCTGAGTATCATCAGCCGCATGTCTTCTTAATTTCAGAGAAGTTACATCAGTATTATCTTAACATTATAACAATTACTATTATCCAATAGCAATGCAAAAATAATATACTGCTGACTATATGAAAGAGCAGCATGGCCTTTTTCAGGAACAGTAAGCTCTCTGTTCTTTCACTGAAGAACGGCCTTGCAGTTCCACCAACATCACTGTTTTCTGTGTTCCAAAAATCAGACAGAGAGGTTTTTGGATATCCCTCTTGAATGCTCTGATGGTTGATCCCACAATACCACAAGTCCAAACATTTTTCAGTGCAAGCTTTCCGTGCTAGTACATTCTCACATTCTGTTTCTACCTCTTGATCCATGATTATATTAGTTTGTCATATTATACTGGAAAAAATATAGATCTGCATTATGTATCACATTATATCCACATCTTTATCACCAATATCCTTTAATTTTTTCCAAGGTACAGCTGCAAAATATGTGCCTTCTGCTCACCTGTAGACATGCACAACCCGAGTAAGAAACCTGCCAAACAGATTTTTTTTAATACTGTATTTGGCAGGACATCACTCAGCAACTCATCTTTGATCAGATTCTGCAACTGTCAGTGGCTGACAGAGACTGCTTTATCACTACTCTCTAGAAAGAGGAAGTGAATGCTCCTAATCTAGGTAGCCTGATAAGCATTTTCTTCCTGGCTTCCCCCCTACAGTTCAGTCTGGTCAGAATCTGCTTTTTAAAAGATATTCCTGTCTCTCCTAATTGCAAAAGAAAGTTTTGTAGTTTTTTAGTGGGACACCAGAGCACTTTCAGTACATCAGAGAACCATGAACCTGAGAAGAACCTGAAAAGAGAGCTGCTGGGTAATGATGCTGTTTATGGCCCAATTCCAATTCTCCATATATCCTCTCTTTCTCCTCACCACAACCCCACAGGGTGTCACTGTGAACCTGGCAGGAGATAAAAACAGGAGACAAGCTTTTTGCTGGAATAATTTTAGATGCATAACTCTTTGACAGAGAAAACAGCTGTTTGTGCATTTGGGGGAGGGGGGCGGTGTTGAAACCAAATAAACTCTCCTGATTTCCTTGCTAAACCTGAAGAAGAAACCTGGTCTGGAAACGTAGAAAATAACTTTATCCTCCGCTCCATTTGGTGCTGTTTAGTGCCTTTGGTTGACAGTAGTTAGAAACCACAATACAGGAGGAAGATGACAGAATTTTCTTGGATGTTGTCAGGAAGTACTGGTTCTTAGCAAACCTAATCCTTACCATTCATAACCTTTGTATCCCTATATATATATATATATATATAAATAAATACCCATATGCTATATGTAGATTCTCTGTGTCAAATTGTAGAACTCAATATTTAATAAATCCAACCTCTCATCTACCTTCTTCTGAATACTTCTGAATATATACTAACTTCTCTATTTACTCTCAATTTTCCAATCTCCTGACACCTTAATTAAAAATATTCTCATCAAAATCCATAGATCAAGAAATTAAATTAAAATCTAGCATAAAATCTAGACAGACTGCGTGTTTTGCAAGAAAGAGTACCAGAAAATCCAGAGCTCTTTGAAAGTCTCATGAAATTCATAATTTCACCTAAAATTTAGGACTTCATATTCAAATTCTACTTAAATCTAAGTTTTCAACTATAAGGAGGATTCATACTTTTTTAACCAATACAACATTATGCTAAACTGTTTTTCACTTAGGGCAGGGATTTCTGATGTGTGCTAACCCATGGTAGCATCTGGCTTCTTGGCAGGTTTTGCAGACAACTGGCAGCTTACAACTAACATGTCTGTCAGATGGTAGGGCGGCTGCTGATGGGCTGTGCCTGTATCACTTCCCCAGATGTCTTACTTTTTAAAATTCCCATTAACTCTATAAAATCTATGCATATGTCTGCAAACAAATTAACATGTACTTTTATGAAACGAGGAGAGATATGTTTTTTCTGTAATTGACTGTTCTGTACCCTTTCGGTTGAAATGTCATAAAGTTATCCTTGTGCTATATTTTATTTCAGTTAAGATAGGTTCTGCTTTGTGATATGTCAGTTTCAGTTGCTCTGTTATAATTTTTTGAGGTTATGAGTTTTTTCCTAAGAGTTTGTATCAGATATTCTTCGTCTGGAAGCTGTAATATGTTTGACCTAGCCCCTCTGAAACTGCAATGAAAGGAAAAAAACAACAACTTTGGGCGTTTCATCCTGTTTGTTCTCCAGAGGCAGAGTATCATTATTCATCCATCTATTTGATGTTGAATTGTATGCCAGTGACTGAGATATTCGTCTGTCATTGAAGCATTGTTTTCCAGTTTCCTCAAGGCAACAACTTTTTCTGCATTGAGTGATCTTTAGTCTACATCACTAATATTCTTTTTTCTTTAATATGGAATGAACCTATTAAATTAGAATATAGTATTCATCCCCATATATTTAGACTGTTTGATAAGATGGTGAAAAATATTGTGACCTTCCTTTTACACACCATGTGGAAAACACCACAGGAACAGATAGCTGAACCAAAGAAAGCAAACAGTGCTGGACAATTGCCTTTTTATAAATCTGAACGTGAGGTCAGTCATTAGCTTTGCCAGCTATGTAGACAAGCAGCAAGAGGTGTAAACCAGCAGAGATGCAAAGGTAGTGACCTTTGGATTTAGTTCATTTAGTGCATTGGATTTAGTTCATTTGTCTTGATTCTCATTGAAAAAGGAATGGTGAAAAGGCACCAAAGAAGCATCTCAAAATGAGGTGCCAAGAAATTTATTCCCTGTTTGTTTTTATCCATAAAGAATTCTTTTTAGTAAATCCTTTCTTATTTCTGGACAACCATTTAAATAAAATACCAAATAACCACAACAAAAATCCTGCTTTCCATTCCCCAAAGCAAAAATTGCTTCTTGACACATATATGGATCTTTTATGCCAGTTCATAGTGGTTGCCAGGTTGACGGAGCACTGAAATTTGAGAGACAAAAATGTACTGTATTATCTCAATTTGTTGAATGCCATGAAACCTTCAGGGAGGGGAAATTGCTATCCAAAAGAACTGCCTAGAATATTGACAAATCCTATTGGTAAAGCTAATTAGTCTAATAATGCCCTACTAGGCTAAAGAAAAAGAAAAATACGTCTCTGACAATAATGGAACTGGTTGCCTGGGAGAAATACTGTGCCTTACTCTCCTGTTTAGAAGTAGAATCAAACAGCTCTGAGTTGAGTACTGAAATTCCCCGACTGTGAATTACACTTGCAAAGGAAGATTTCCAGCTACATCTTCTTTGCTAACATATATTCAGGAACATTTAGAATCAAGAGTTACCTTGACATTCTGCTAGAGATTTTAAATGCAATGCAGGCAGCTACCAATTTTTTTTCTTTTGGAATTATTTTGGTTGGTTGGTTGGTTTTGGTTCTTTTCCCTGTAGTCTGGCAGCGGGGGAGAAAGGCAGGGGGGACGGAGCGGAGGGATGGGTCTTTGGTTTTTTTGTTTGTTTGCTTTTTGTTTAAGAACAATTGATAAGGAAAGCATTCAGATATGCCTTGATCCACGTAATTTTTTGGCCCTATTTACGATTAGAATATAGCTCCTCGATTATACGATTCTGATACTATTTACATTCGTAAAGATAGATTACATAACAATTTTCATACTCGCATCACAGGATAGTCACTAATTGTTTGAAAGTTTTAAAAAGGTTCACAAAACTAGTCTTCCTAAAAAAAGACATCATAAAAATCAGTCATTTGGCTCTCTTTTAAGTTTTGGCTTTCACCTGTCCTTTTTAAACATGTCCAGTAATTTTTCTAATAAAGATTTGAGAAAAAAGAATCCCCCCTCAAAAGACCAGAGTGTTCAGAACTCATTAACCTTTCTTATTTTCACCACAAACTGTAAATCAGAAATTGATTTGGGGCAGTTCTTCTTTTTTACTCATAGCTATCTCAGTAAATCTGATGTTAAAGTTTTATTGTACCAGAACTATAAAAAAGCACCCCTCCCAAATTCCATGAAAGTACGAATCACTAATAACTTGACTGTTTTGTTTGAAAAGTATAGAAATGTTAAATGCTGCAGTACTTTACAAAGCAGTAACCTAACTAGTTGACTAATGTTTGCTTTGGGCGGAGGAATAGCTAATCATTTCTTTTAACTGAAAGGAAAACATAATTCTGCCTTTGATTCATATTTTGAATAGAAATTAATTGATGCTATTTTAACTAAATCATTTTATTATATCCTCATACTATCGATTTACAAAATTAAAAATCACAGTTATTCAGAATAATTATTTAAAAATGTAATGAATTTATTAGGTTTCTACTGACTAAGTCCACATATACACAAGTGTATTTGTGAGATTACTAACATTATAATTCTGGATACTGTTTTTACTTTGGAGTGTTCTGTTATAGACTGAGTTCTGTTCTCTTCTGGTTCTTTAAAGACATGGCGAGAATTACATCCTGAGCCACACTCTTTCACTCTTTTCCCCAATTTTAACAGAACCAGAACTCTCAGGCCCAGGGAAGTTTGGTCTTGTAAAGTTTTGTTTCTTTATTCATTTGGTTGGTTTTGGAAGATGGTCTGGAAAGGAGTTATTTCTCATACCATAATATTAAGAACAGATTAACAAAGTTCTGTGTTACCACTGTTCACTAGGTATTGCAGGAAAAAAAATCTAATTAAGTTGGACCATAAAAATATTCTTATTACTCTCAATTCCACAATTTCTTTCTCCTCAGTTTTCTATGCCATGATTTCATTGGCCCGTCAGTTTCCCAAGATGCTGGAATTTCTTTTCTCAGAACAAATCAAAACACCCTGAGACTTTAGTGCAGGTTAGTTTTATTTTGTTTTCACCAAAGACAAAACCTTTTTTATAAGGTTGAATTTTCCCCTCCATGAACACAGGTAGCTGTAATCTGGGATTACCTTCCTAAAAAGACTCTTCTGATGTTTCTTCTGTTTGGGAAAGATGTTCAAGTTGAAATAGCAATATATTAATTAAAAAAAAACAAACAAATATAATAGAGTCATAAATTCATAGAAAGGTTCAGGTTCAAAGGGACCTTAAAGATCATCTAATTCCAACATTTTCCAATAGACCAAGTTGCTCAGAGCTCCATCCGACCTGGCCTTGAACACTTCCCTGGACTGGACACCAAAAACTTCTCTGGGCAACATATGCCATCATAAGTTAGTTCAAATTGCTATCTGATTCAAGAGTTATTCAACCAGATGTTTCTCTTATAGTAAACTCCTTTCAGTTTCTAAGTTCTAAGATTTTCCATACTTTTCACTAGAGCTACTCATCCAGATGATGATATTGATAAGTTACTGGCAGTGGATATTTAGGGGAAAAAAAAAGATGACATACATGACATGAAATTCTTCTGAAGCATTCTTCTGTAAATCACTGAATTAGGGAAACCTTGACATGGGGAAAGCAATGTGCTTGATAGGTGCCATTAAGCCCCTATTTCAGAAATTGATCTAGTCTCTGTTTTATCACTCTTATTTCTTTGACATTCTCATTTGTACCAGTGTAACAAAGCATTGTTTTCTATGTTCAATTACTCTTTCCATTAAAAAAGCATGTCACTTATGTACCCCACTGATGTATTATGGGAGTTTTTTTAAACAGAAAAATAATATTTCCCATTCATCATCTATAAAAATTAAAAAATTGTATAGACCTATAGATACTTCTCCTCTCTCTGCTGTATCCTCTCAGAGCTTTGCCTCCTACACTAAAGTAGTCTTTGGACACTGTCATGGCTGGCCAAAAGCCAGGCATTCATGAAAACCATTCACTCATTCTCCTCTGCTATAGTTCAGTAGAGGAGGGGGAAAGAAATGAAGGGCTCATGGGTTGAGATAAGGAGAAAACAGTCTAAAGGCAAAGCAGGCTTAAACTTAAATGGCGTAAGGAAAATTTATTATTAACAGAATCAGAAGAGGATGATGAGAACTAACATAACCCTTAAAACACCTTTTTCCTCTCAGCCCCTCCCTTCTTCCCCCCTGACAGTGCAGGAAGACAAAACATGGGGTTTTCAGTGAGTCTGTCACCTGAAATCTCTTGTTTGTTCATTCAGAGAGAAGACTCTTTCTCTTGCTATGTCGTGAGGGCCCTCCCACAGGAGACAGTTCTCTGTGAACTTTTCCAGCATGGTTCTACTCTCAGAAGCAGCAGTCCTGTCTGACCTGCTGTAGCGTGAGTCCCTCCCACAGGCAAAGCAGTCTTCCTAAAACTGCATGGCATGGGTCATTTTAGTCCATGGGGGGGGTGCAGTCTTTTAAGGATAAGCTGCTCTAGGTTTGGAATCAAGGATCAAGGGCCCTCTTTCTCTTTCTCTGGAAGCAAAGGTCCTCTTTCTCTCTGTTCGGGTCTCCCACTGGATTACAGCTTTTTTTAGCATCTACCCTCTCCGGCATGAGCACCTTTTCCCACAGGCTGCAAGGGGATCTCTGCATCCTCCCATGGACTTTATGAATTACAGGGAGACAGTATGTTTACTATAGTCCTCACCACAACTTGCAGAGAAATCTCGTT
Organism: Paradisaea rubra; assembly: GCA_003713215.1. Taxonomy (NCBI): domain Eukaryota; kingdom Metazoa; phylum Chordata; class Aves; order Passeriformes; family Paradisaeidae; genus Paradisaea; species Paradisaea rubra. The sequence continues at coordinate 8,330 of RAHL01000942.1, read as the reverse complement.
TCTGACATTTGGAGCACCTCCTCCCCCTCCTTCTTTCTGTTGACCTTGGTGCCGCCATGTTGTCTCTCCCTACATATCCTCACTTCCTCCTCTTTCTCCGGCTAAGAGGAAAAAGAATTGCTGCTCGTAAATACTATTGTCAACAAATTCCACTAGTTCAAAGATTTCTGTAGGATTTTGTAGTGCTGACAAGTTGATCTTATCTGGGTTCTGTGTCGGGGAAATCACTTGCCATGTTTCCTTTGCCAATCACATGGTACCCACTGCCACCGTGCAGGTGGTTGCGGGTGCCACAGCACCGGCACCATTCAGCGCCTCTCTTTATGTGGAGTGCCAAAAAGGAGAAGCCACTGCCACTGTCTCTGCCCTTCTGCTCGCAGCACGACTGGCTAAAAGCAGCTAAGCAGGCAAAGTTCACTGCGAGCCATGTCGAGATGGCGGCAGCCGCATGGCTGCATGGCTGCTCACAGCATCGGGGTGGCCCCGGCATCTCCCCACCCCTCAGAAGAACTGCTTGTGGTTTTTTCTTTCTTAAATATATCATCACAGAGGCACTATGAACTTCTCTAATTGGGCCAGCAGCGTGTCCATCTTCCGAGCCATCAGAGATTGTCTCCGCTGGACATAGAAACTTCCAGCAGCTTCTCACAGAAGCCATCTCTGTGGCTTCCCCTGCCCCCACCAAAAAAACAGGCTGTGTTAAACTAACACAGACACATACAAATATATAATGTTGTGATAAAAACAAAGGGAAAACATTTATGCTACTACAATTCACCAAACAGATCAGTATGGAAAAACAAGTTACATTAAAGAATATTTTAGATGTAGTTCTTAACTATTTATACAAACAAATCTATTCATATTCCAAATGAAAATTAATGATACATTAATATTAATATGCTGCTGTTTTATCAGACAAGATTGCAATTTGTTGACATTTCCATGTTGTCAAGTTTATCTAAAATGTCTACTGCTCAAGGGCAATATAATTAAAAAAGTATTTGAAAAATAAGGAAGGGAAGAGATCCTTCTAGTAGTAAAAAAAATACATTTAGAAGCTGTATAAAATAGATGCTGGAAAAACATTTTTGCTGAACCCTTTTCTGCTAAAAAATAGTTTCCTCTAAGTCCAAAAGTTTCATAGAAATAGTGAAATTTATCTATATTAGAAAAGTCTTTACATTGATCCAGTAAAAAAATTAGTAATATTAGCTGTATATGCATATGTATATGTATATGACAACAGTAAAACATGAATAAAACAGTCAAATAAACACATTCCATCAAAAGACTTCAGTGTGAAAAAGAGAGAAATACAAAAGATTTTGCTTTCACCAGCTTTGCTGTAACATAATAGGGTAGGTTGTGTAAATGGGAATTTTTTTATAGTTAAATGATAACTGCTGACAATGTAAGTAAGTAAATTGTGTAAAAAGAGAACAGTAAGACCAGACCCAGCTGAGATGGCTTACCAGTTTTGTAAGAACACAGGGAATTGAAAACCTGAAAATAGAAGGACTTCATGAACATAGAGGAATTATGAGACCACAAGAAGGTTGTGAAAGTGGCTGAGACCCGCAAGATAGATCTGCGCATGCCCACAAGAAAGAGGTAGAAAGTTCAACCCTGAGAAAGACTACGAGCCTTCATCTGACAGCCACCAAAGATGACCACCAGAGGACACTGTGCATGGCAATGAAGATGGATCTATGTAAATAATTTCCCTGAAACTACTATAATATCTCTTCCCCTTTTGCAAAATCATAATACATATGTAACAGATTGCTGCAATAACAAATGTATAAAAAGCAACCTTGTATCCTCAGACAGCGCGCATTAACTCCAGTTATGCACCCAGCACTGTAATAAAGTTTTGTTCCACCAACTTTGTCGCCAGGTAAATTTTATTACGTGAGCTTGTTTCTCACATCAGTATTATCTAACTTAGTATTTTCTATGTTTAAACTGCAAGTTCACTGATACTTTTGAGAAAGGAATCTGGAAACCATAGAATAAGTAATGTCATGAGAGATAGCTTAACGTAATTCTGACTGCTTGTGAAGAGCCAATTTAGTTTTAGTTCATCTCAACACTGATTGTCAGAGGCACATGGGGGAGGGGTTGCACATGTGCCACGAGCAGAAGGCAACTAGAAGAGTCCTTGTCTCTGGGAGGACTTTGCCTGGCAACACCACCCATGGGAGAGTCACTAGGAGACACTGAACGCCCCAGGGGGGCTTCTCCAGTCAGATGGCAAAAGGTTGGACTGGGCCAATGGTGTCCTGTCAGCAGGCAGACTTTGGGAGGGGCCAGGGGGCATAAAAAGTAATTGCGCCCCAAGCACCAGGTGCTTTTGGGTCCTAGGCTTTTTGGGGGCTTTTTCAAACTTGCTTTTTGAATGTGGGCTTTTGGCCTGGGGCTTTTTTGAGGACTGGCGATTCGAGGGGCTGAGACTTGCTTTTCAAAACTTGCTTTTGAGTCGAGGCTTTTTGCGCCTTACGCTTTTTGCCCTGGCCCCAGCCTGCCTTTTGGCTCTTCTGCCCTCACTGGCTCTTGCTCACTCTCATGTCTGTCCTGCCTCCCTGTGTGATAAATGTGCTTTTAAGTATTGGCTTTTGCCAATGTTAAAAGTTGGTGTTGCTGTGCAGATGTGGTTGTGTTTAGCATACAATAACGGGAGTGGAGGGAACCCCACTAGCCTCATTGGATGACATTTAATGAGCAAATGTGGCAGGAGACCACCATCTGCTGGAGCTTGTCCAGACACCACAAGTCGGGAGGTCGCTGTGAGGAAGAGTTCTGGCTTTGTCCCTGAGACGACCCTCAAAGACCCTCAAGTTAAACTGTGCATGCTCTAAAAAGGCAGGATGGGGGAGAAAATATGTTAATCAATTCTAAGAAAATGTTAAATAGTTTCTGAAGAGTTCTGAATATGTATCCTGACTTATGAATATGTACGTGGCTGATGCAATACCTAGAATATATAAACCTGAAGTTTCGTGTGTGGCGGCGCACCTCTGACTATGGTCATGCACCCAGCACTGTTGCTTTTGCTGTACTGACTTTGTTCCCCAATAAAATTCTATTACCTCTTAAGAGGAGTGGGCTTTGTTTCTCACACTTGTGTCCCTGACCAACGCCCAGCCGGCTTTGTCTCTCTATCCCTGCCTGAGCCACCTGTATCCAACCCTGCCCGCCTCTGAGCCAGCCCACCACCGCGATCCTTGCCACGACCTTGTCCAGGTTTTTGGACCTCGTGCCCATGTGTCCCCTCACCTCATGTCCAGTCGCCCATCACTACAGAAGCCATCCCCAGGCAGGCAGCATGCACACCCCCCAACTCGTGGACGTCGATGGCACTCCCCAACCTCCACTGGTAACACCCTCTTTTCCTCTCTGTCTCCCCCTCTCTCTCTTTCCTCTCCCCCATTCTTTTTCCATTTTCCTTCCTTCTTTTCTGTCTTTTCTAGCCCTCTTTCATTGGGGAAACTCCTCTTTCTTTTTCTTTTCGTTATCAATAAACAGTTCACAGATAAAATGTTTGTCTTGATTGACTTAATTTTGTTCCTGACCATCTATTTTTAAAAGAACTCCTCACAGTTTCCCACAGTGGAATGCAACACTGCTTCCCTTAAATTTGCAAATTCTCAGTAAGTGTAAGCCACAGCTGGGAATACAATCCCTTTGCTTTAAAATCACCGAGTTTGCCAGAAGAGAAGAATTTACAAAGAAAGGCAAATTGCTTTACACACTATTGTGATCTCATCGAGAGAGAGAGGAAGTGTGTCAGCAAAAACAGCCCTTCTCCATTTCCAGATGGAATTGTGTACTAGTTTGAAAACAAACCAGCRGGAGGCACCAAGTCAGAATAACAATTTAATAGGGAAATTAAAAAAAAAAAAAAAAAAAAGGCAGAAAACAGTGGGTTAAACTGACAAAGTCAAGATACAACCTGACACCCTGCAGTCCAACAAGATGGTGGCTGTAGTCCTCCTGAAGTGATGGATGTGGCTCTATCGAAGCAGTGGTCTGGTAGAARGGTCTGCTCTTCCTCAGAAAGTCCAGTGGTGGCTATGTAGCTCCTGTCCTCTGGAAATCCAGTGGGAAGGATGTTCATCGTATTCAGAATCCCAGATTATATCCAGGATGGAACGTTTGGTTCCTCCCTCTGGGCGGAGCATCTCACAATGGAATGATGAGTCATGAGGCCAGGTGTTGATGGACTCTAACAGAAGATAGTCCGGAGGGAGTTATCTATGAGTCATGCAGCAGAGCATTGTTGGGCCATTAACAGAAAGATAGTTCGGAGGGAGGAGGCCAGGAAACACTCCCCCACCTGGTTTCAACAGCTCATGAGGATGGTAATAGAATACACTGCAACCCCGGACAAATTGTAAGTCTGAAAAATTTTAGTATGCAATGATACCAAGAAATTACCATTTAGTTTCTTTGCATTAACAAACAGCTTTATTAATCTTTGTCTGGTCCTCATTGTAATTCTTGAATGAGAAAAATAACTGTACCTCTAAATATAAAATTTTATAATATTTATAATATTTATAATATTTATTATATTTGCCAGTTGTCAGAAAATGGCAAGATGGAAAGGGAAAAAATTCAAGAACAGTATGGTACTTACAAGCAAAGCTCTATAGTTTTTCTATGAAAATTCCATACTATTAAAATAGCTGTTTAGAAAAAAACCTAGGGAAAAGCCTGTAATCAGCTATTACTCTGCACTACATTACAGTTATTGTAAAATGGGTTCCAACAACATATACTGCCACTTAAAAATACTCTCTCCATGTACCATACACTGAAATATTTCCCCTTATCACATAAACAACGTAACATTTCAGATCTTTTTAATCAAAGCTGTAGTTTCTTGAGTTGTCATTTCATACTAAATGGTTAAACACTGTACATGAAAAGGTAGATGCTAATCAGTGGGTCATTTTGAGTGGAGAGTGAGAAGGAGAGAAGTGATGTTTCATTCAGGTACAACTCCATTTTCTATGTCATAACCATCTGCAAAAAACCATTTATATAAGGACATTTTACCGCGAGCTCTAACATCTACTGGGCAAAGCTTTGGTGTCACAACAGGATTTTTTACTCTGTCTCTGTCAAGGACAACACACTCACAGAGCAAACAACAGTAACCCAGGGATTCCAACTGCAAGAGGAAATACAGGTTGCTATGTAACAATTCATGTAGGTTTTGCAGCAGCAGATGGACATTTTGAAAGCAATTGATGCCCGTTTGGCTCTTGTACCTTGCATTACCAGAAGTTTGAGTTTTGAAGCAAACCAGCCACAAAATGCACTGAGCTTGTAGAACATGAGTCTGAACATACCTGATCCTTCTCTCTTATATTTAGGATACTAGATAAAATAATTTACATTCCTACTTCCTTAGAAGTCAAAGCCCCAAAGTACAGCAGACATAACTGTCATCTCTTCCCTCCACCACTAAGATGACTTTCAATTTTGTGAGGTAGACTCCTATTGTGAGACATGCACAAGTGGACCACTACAGCTGGTACAGACCATTTTGAAACCCATGGTTCATGCTGTGACTTTTAAAGTCCATTTCATTGCTTCCACAGAGGAGTAAATTAGTAAGCTTCCTAATCATTAGTGTAGATCTTCTTCATGAGAGCATTGGAGGAAAGCGTGGTCAAAAATGGGAAAACACAGGAAAACTGAAAACAGAATAGAGATGCAGGCACAGCAGTTGAAACTATTTGTTTATAACCGTCATTTAAATAACTAGGTAGATATCAATTTGGCAATGACACTTCAAAAATTCTTGTGTTCAATTTCTTGGCTATGTACTTGTAAGTTTCTGTGACATTCAACTTCAGCTGAAGTTGCTTTCCTTGGTCCAGTTTGACAAATGCAGGAGAGTTATTTTTTAGATTCAAAAAACATATGGCTTTGAAAAGAAAAAAAAAAACATAGTCTTTCTTCTTTATGAAGAAAGAAGAAGAAGTAAGAACAGAAAGGTATAGCATTCCTGTTTTTTGGAGTCATATTGTGGCATATTTACCTTCTCTGTGAATGATCTCTCTGTCTGATCTGTCTAGCCTGAGGTGTCAGCATTATGGAGCAGGCTCCAAATATTTGCAGCCACATGCACAACACTAGATACGTTACATCTGTATAATAGAGACTTTTTTGTTCTGGGAGGCTGGGCAGACGACAGCGATTTGGCTGATATTACTAGTAATAGTCTCTTACTAAAAGTAGTGCATTTTTTTCTCATAATAACACACCATTTGAAAAATTCTATTAAAAAACAGATACCTTCCTGAACACCTCCCTTGTGATGGTTGACTAAACCATGGTACCAGCAGTCATAACACACTATGCAATATCATTTCCTTCCAAGGGCTTTAATTTCATAAAGATGGCAGACTCAGCACTCACAGGCTTTTTAAAATTCCCTTTTTCTCTCTCAAATTATTTGTTGTTACTGCCTTTCATCTTGTGTGCTCCCATAATCACTACCTGAAATGAATCTGAATCTTTATTTTAATTCCTTTGTAACCCCTTTTTACTACTCTGATGGCCAAAATACACTTTCTTACTGGCTTAAATTTCAACTGAGGTCATGCAGCAGAGTCCTCAGGTGGAACAAAACTGGTGCTATCAGGATAACAACCATGTTAAAAGGGCATCGCTAACTCAAACACTGATTGGGAAATGACCCTAGCAATTGTTGAGCAATTGCAAGCCACACCAATGTTCTTGTAAGCTCCATCAGGGAGCACGACAGTCTTTGATTATCCATTGTTTTGGGGAATTTAATGACTTTTGTTGTTTTTCTTGTTCAATTTCATTCACAAAATTGTGCAAGATTGGGCCCATCTGCCAAGATAGGTAAGATTCACTTGAAAGCATAATGCCAAGTCATATGTCAGAAAGACATGAAGATATTTTGCTGTCACTGTGAAGTTCCCAGAAGACATACAGAAAAAAGTAGCATAGTGAGTCAGTGTGTTCTGCAGTCCTTGAATCAGGACTAGCCAGCTTAAGCCTCAGATGGGGGAGGAGAATCAGAGAAGTGAGAAAACTTGTGAGTTGAGATAAAGACAGTATAACAGATGAAGTGAAAGCCATGTACACAAGGAAAGGTAAACAACATTGATTGCTTCCCATGGACAGGCAGGTGTTCAGCTATTCCTCGGAAAGCAGGGTTCAGTCACGCATAACAGTGACTTGGGAATACAAACACTATCACACCAAACATTCCCCTCTTCCTTCTGCTCCCTTCAGCTTTACATGGTGAGCATGAATCCATACGGTCTGGAAGATCCCTGTGGTCAGTGTCAGCTGTCCTGGCACTGTTCCCTAACAACTCCTTGTGTACCCCAAGCCTGCTTACCAGTGGGGTGAGGGGCAGAAAAGCCCTTGGCTCAGTGCAAGCCCTGCTCAGTGATAACTAAAATATCCATGAGTTAACATGGTTTCCAGCACAAATACAACCACAGCCACATACCACCTCCTGTGAAGAAAATTAACTAAATCCCAGCCAAACACAGCACATTATCCACCCTTCATTCTATAGGTTTGCATCAAGTTCAAATTGCATACTATCCAATAGATCCTCAATAACAACCCTGTTCCTCCACTCCATCCTGTGATTAAATGCACTAGCATATGCAAATTAAATTTTCAAATTATGTCACCATATCAGACCTCAGCTGAAGCAGAAGCTTTTCCAAGGAATTCAGACACAGGAAATTCTGGAAATTAATCAAAATAATAGCTTTCTGTAAGCCACCACAAATAGCTGATGCATGCAAGAGCTGAAAACCAGTATTTTTAAAGTACACCAAAAAATAATAGCTTACGCGAGAATTTCCTAGGAACAATTTTTATATATAGAAAGTATAAATTAAATTAAAGTCATATTTACATTTAATAGCACAAGAAAATGCTTAATTCATCAATGTGAAAAGCTAAAATCAGCAGCTATGGTCTTCTAATTGATATCAATTCACCAAGTATCACATGACATAATTTGTTTCAGTTGTAAAAAAGAATTGGACCTTGAAGCTGCTGCGGCTGAAGGCGCAGCGCAAGAGGCGAGTCCTGCAGCCGCCGAGGAGGAGCAGGAAGAAGGCCTGGCAGCAGGAGAGGCTGGGGAAGAGGAAGCTGTAAAAGCAGCTGCCACTGGAGGCCAGGCTGAGCAGTTTGGAGGCGCCACAGAGCCCTTGGGGCCGAGGCAGCTGAGTGCGTGCAGAGCTGCGGGAGGCAAAGCCTCGGCAGCACGTGGAGGGAGGTGAACCTCGGCCTGGGCTGTGTCCAGCGCCGGGCTC